>JADEYB020000018.1:1666208-1738422 GCA_015832495.2 Alces alces
CACCACCATCACCATCACCATCACCATCATCACCATCACCACCATCACCATCACCGTCACCACCATCACCATCACCGTCACCACCACCATCACCACCATCACCGTCATCACCACCATCAGTCTCACAGATATGTGCTTCCTGGGCTCGCCAGGTGCCACTGGGCCTGGCCCACCTCAGGCTCTGCTCCTTGCCTCTCTCTTTGAAGACAGCCTGCCTCCACCACTCCTGCAGCCCTGCCTGTTTCCTCACAGGTCCCCTGCCCCGGCCTTCTCTCCACCCCTCACTCCTGTGCCACCCTAGGGCAGGGGCTCAGGAAGAGTCCACTGGAGAGGCCCCAGCTCACAGCGCTGGCATACTGTCGGCACAGAGGGGATCAGTAGGGGAGAAGAAGGAAGCTCTGCCAAGAAGTCACCCGTCCCAGGCTCAAAGAGTCCACAGCCAAACCCTCCTTCAGCCCTGGATGTGGTCTCCATGACAACCTTGAGCAGCTTGCCACTGAGGAGCACCCAGCGGGCACCCTGTGGGCGTGGACAGGCTGCTGGTGCCCAACAGGGACCAACTTCGCCCCATGGGACCAGGTGCCCCAGTGAGCGCACATCCTGGCACCATCAGTGGTCAGACAGAAGGAGCCAGGACCGTCCTACATACCCCAGGGATACGCCAGGCATGTCCACTGTGTCACGACCCTGCCTGGCCATGGGCCTCCTACTCGGCCAAGGACCCCGAAGCTGGGTGACCTCTGGGCTTCAGTGACCCCAGTAGCCAAGAGGCAGGGGGGCCCAGCCTCAGGACACCTTGCCCCAAAATGCATTCTCCCGAAGTGACATCTGGAGGCCGTCCATCACTAAGGCCAAGGGCCCGCTTCCCCGTGGGGTGTGCGTTGCTGATCATCAGGGTGGCTGAGCCGTCACAGTGAAAATCGCCATGTGTCCACCACCTCAGTTTCAGCCCTGGTGGTTCAGACAGTAAAGAATCTGTCTGCAATCCGGGTTCAATCCCTGTAGATCCCCTGTAGAAGGGAATGGCTACCCACTCCAGTACTCTTGCCTGGAGAATCCCACGGGATGGAGGACGTCATGGACTCCATAGGGCAGCAAAGAGTCGGACGCGACTGAGTGACTAACACTTTCACTTTCAGCCCCCCAAAAGAAACCCCGTTCCCTCACCTGTCACTCCCCAGCCCCCCGCAGCCACTGACCGGCCCCTTGTGCCTCTGAATCGACCTGTTCTGGAAACTCCACATGCACGGAATCACACACCAAGTGCCCTTGGGGTCTGGCTTCCTCACTGAGCGCCACGCTTCCCAGGTGGGTCCAGGCCGAACGTGTGACACTCCTCATTCTTTCCTATGGCTCAACAGCACCATTTATGGACACACTATGTTCAGCTGACCCGTTTTTCCACTGACGGACTGCAGCCCTCTGCCTGGAAGCCCTCACACCCAGCGTGTCCCCAGACACAGGACCTAGAAGCCCCCACACCCAGCATGTCCCAGACACAGGACCTAGAAGCCCCCACACCCAGCATGTCCCCAGACACAGGACCTAGAAGCCCCCACACCCAGCATGTCCCAGACACAGGACCTAGAAGCCCCCACACCCAGCGTGTCCCCAGACACAGGACCTAGAAGCCCCCACACCCATCGTGTCCCAGACACAGGACCTAGAAGCCCCCACACCCAGCATGTCCCAGACACAGGACCTAGAAGCCCCTACACCCAGCATGTCCCAGACACAGGACCTAGAAGCCCCCACACCCAGCGTGTCCCAGACACAGGAGCCAGAGCCAGGGTCCTCTGCGCCCCCAGCCCCTCGGGGCTCCCCCTGCGGCTGCTCAGATGGCAGCCCAGCCACAGGAAGACCTGCAAGAGAGGCCTGGAGCCCAGAGTGAAAACCGCGGATGATAAAAGCTATGTTCTAGGAAACAAAGCCTCCCACCCAGGAACACAGAGGGGCTGGCAGGTCTGCGAGCTGGTTTGGGTCATCTCAGGGCCTTCTGCCCAGGTATGCCCTGTGCCCAGGGAAGGTGCCCGCGAGGGCACAGTCTTGCAGTCTTTCTCCCAAACTGTGTGCGAAGTCAAAAGTGTTACCTATGTCAATACATCACCTGCTCACACACACACACGCACACACACCCCACAGTAAAGGTATGTGAATGCACGCACACGTGTATATGTACACATACGCACACATACACACTTTTAAAGGATGAAAACCAAGGGTGAACATGCCTCAGTGGACAGCACAGATGTGGCTGCAGAGGCCGCCGACAGCCTTGCTCGTCTGCAAAAGCCTTCAAGCAGCCTCTGCTCTGAAGCACGTGGCGGGTCCCTATGCCCCGCCTGCTGGGACCCCTCCCTGGGCGGCCGCCCCCTGGGGACCCTGTGTCCCTGCACACCCCCCTCCTCCCCAGCTCCGAGCTGTCCCCAACGCCTCTCCAGGCCCCCTGCCTGCCCGCCCGCTCCCCGGGGGCACCCCTTGGCCACCAGTGTGGACCATGTGCTCACTGCTGCTTCATTCCACCGGAGTCTGGAGTCTGGCGGAGACGGGGCACTCCAGGGCCGCCCCAAGAGGAGGAGCACGTGACAGGGGAGGGCCTCGCGCGTGGCCATGCATGGGCGAGGCCCAGATGACCGGCAGAGCGCCCCGCCTGCGCGCGGAGCTGGGGGTGTCCCCCACCCCCAGGCAGAGGTTCTGGACCCAGAGGGGGAGCAGGGCGCCTCGGGCAACACCTGCGGACTCGGGGCAGACTGCCACTGGCCGTGAGGGTGGGCACCAGGGCTGCAAGCCTTGATGACAGGATGGCCCCCCTGATGGGCATGGTGCCCAGCCAAAGCAGACCAGCCCGGGGGAGGGGATGGCACAGTGCTTTCACACCGGGAGGCCGCCGAGGCCCCTCCCCTGGACTGCGGACACCTTGGCGGCCGATCGCTGAGCACGTGTCCCGGCACGTGTGGGGCTGGGAGCCGCCGGCTAGGCACGCCACTGCCTGGACTTCCAAGGGGCACCCAGCCGTCAGGCTCCCCGTCCACAGGCTGTGTCATCAGCAGAGCCAAGCTTCCCGGCCCCTGATCCCCGCTAACCTCTACCCCTGCTGATCCCCGACCCCTGCTGGCCTGCCCTGAGGGCACCTGTCTGGGGACGAGCCCATCGCCAGGCCCCCGAACGACCCAGTCAGGTGGAGGCCCGAGCAGAACGCAGCGTGACCCCACCCCGGCCTGCGGGCTCACTCCCCGTCCGTCTGAGGGAGGTGGGAGACCGTCTGGGTGGAGAGGCAGAGGGGAGGGCCGTCCTCTCCTGAGAGGCGGGTCTATTACTGGCCCTTCACAGGGAACAGTTATGTCAGCACCGCTTTCCAGCGTTAAAGAGAAAAAGCGGTTGTAAGATAAAATGCTGGCATCTCCGCTGTATCCTGGCCTGGGTCATAAATGCCACACCGCAAAGCAGGGCAATAGAGACACAGCCTGGTTACCGAGGAGGGGTGATCCTGAGTCCCCTCCCGTCCCCGCCCCAGGGGACCCCAGGGAGTGCTCATGGACATGGCCACGGCTCGGAGAGGCAGGCGCTGGGCCCAAGAGCTGCAGCCCGATGGCTCGTGGTCAGACGAGAAGATGACAGATGATGGAGCAGGGGAAACCGCCCTGGGCGACACACAGCAGTGGACACGGGTCGCCGTCCACCTGTCAGACCACGGAGCGCACACCAGCAAGCCGACGGAAGCCCCAGGAGAACGGCAGACCGGGGTAAAAATAACTCGGGGACCTCAGCTCATCACTCGTGACGGACACCTCCCCCCAGGTCAGGTGAGGAGCAGCATCCCTGCGGCGGGAAGGCGTGCGGGGGTGCCTTTCTATCTGCTCAAATCTCCTCCAACCCTAAAACTGCCCTTGTAAAAACGGGACATCACATTTCTTTAAGTGATAATATAACTACATGGTTCTTGCCCTTTGACCGAAATGAGAACGTGCCTTAATTTTTTTTTTATTGTGGTAAAATGCGCGCACAGAAAACTTACCATTTTAACCATACAGCTCACCAGCATTAAGCACCTTCATGCTGTTGTACGACCATCTCCACCATCATCTCCAGAACTTTCTCATCCTCCCCAACTGAGACTTTGTCTCCGTGAAACATCCTTCCCCTTCCCTGCCTGCAGCCCAGGGCCCCCACTGCCTACTTTCTGTCTCCAGGGAAATGACGGCTCAGGGACCTCACGTCGGTGCAATCGGACATGACTGGTCCTTCTGGGTCAGGCTTGTTCCCCTGAGTCACACGGCACTCTCAAGGTTCATCTGTCTTGTACCAGGCGTCAGGGTTCCATCTTCTTGAGGGCTGTGTAGTATTCCCTCGTGTGCCAAGACCTCGTTTATCCACTCATCTGTGGAGGCACGTCCAGAACGTGCCTTTGGATGGAGCCAGCGAGGCCAAGTCCCCACCCCGGCCGTGTGCCCCAAGCCCAGCACCAGGTCTTACCCTCGGTGACCAGACAGGAAGGCCAGCCCGGGTTCTCCCCACATCCCCGGCCCTCCCCAAAACAATTTATCTCAGTAACTTTCAGGAAAACAACACCTTTTTTTTTTTTTAATTAGATGAAAAAAAAATCTGCTGGCACGCGACCAAAATATCTACAGATTAGTGGGCTTTGAAATCTCTTGTGTGCGCTCCCTTGTTAAACCAGGGAAGCCAGGCACTGCTTTCAAGATACATTTCAAAAGCTTCGCAACGTGCCATCTCAACACAAAAGTTAAGATTTAAACAGTAATACCACTAATTCCCCCGCAACCGAGCTTAAATAGAGCCGAATGGGAGATAATGAATGTCCTGTAGGAATCACATGGAAACTTGCATTATCACACGTAACGATTTTTTTTCCGCATAATCTTGCCACTTAATAAGGCTACACCATACCGTGCAGGAGGAGTTTTAATGGATGCTGCTTGGAACTCAGCTGCCGTTGAAGACTGTCTCTGTTCTTAAAGGATTAGCGCCCGGCGATGTTGGGGGCCTTGTAGACACTAATTAACCAGCGCGAGGAGGTGGGTGGGTCCCACCAGGCTCCCAGGGGCACAAGATTCGCTGGTGTTCACTGATGCTGAGACCCACCACCCGAGCCCCGCCCAAAGAACACCGCCATGGTCTCCGCAGCCCCCCCAGACTTGGACGTGGCCCAGTGGCTCTGGGCTCCCCTCCCTGGAGGATCTCTTTCCTGCCAGTGGCAATGTGCTGATCCTCAGGACAAAATGCATCCACCTCCCCAGCTTTTCCGTGCGGTCAGACCACCCTCATGCCATCAGCTGCCTTCGCTCCTGGAACCCGCCAGCTGGGGCTGACGGCACGGCTGTGACCCCTGCCGCCCCAGGGTCCACGGGAACAGAGGCGCCCGGGCAGGGGACAATGGCTGGGGGACAGGAAGTCCCCTGGAGCTGCAGCCGGTCTCAAGACCCCTGGGTGGTCCCCCCAACCTGGGAAGGTGGCAGGAAGACCCCCTGCAGTTGGGGCAGTGAAGGCTGGCGAGGCAGGTGTACGGTGGAAACACTCCTGGGGCCCCGGGGCTGAGTGCGGCCCAGCTCCCCATGCGCCCAGCACGGGGCTCAGGGAAACCCTGAACTCCAGACGCGAGGACCTGGGGCTTGTGCGCCCAGGGCCGACGGGGACAGCCGCTCCGGACAGGCCTCCGGCCGAGCCGCCTGTGGCCAAGGGAGCGCTCAGGCACGCCCGGGGGCACTCAGCCCACCTCCAGCTCCACCCCGAGGCTGGATGACCAGCTGGAGCGTGTTCTGTGGTCTGAGTGGTCGGAGCCCCACGCCGAGGGGTCCACCCATCACCCACAGCGCTGCCTGCATGCTGGGCTCACATGGGTGGCGGGGACCATGAGTGCTCTCTGGACACCCACAGAGGCAGCTGCTGATGGGAATGGGGGACCCCCCCAGCAGCCCCCCGACTATTGGGAGGAGCCCTGGGTCCCCAGGTGCCAACCTGTATTCAGATAGACACGCACTCATCACGGAGAAAACCAAGAGGTTCCCTGAGGCCTGAAAGGCACCCCCCTCCCCGCGTGCCCCCGGCTCATCTCATGGGCCCTCTCGAGGGGTCAGACACACAGAGGCCTGCCGTCTTCTGGGCAACCCGCAGGGCCACGCCTGGCCGGGCCCCAGCCACCCCCGAGGCCGCGGGGGCCCCTGGGGGTCGTCCCAGTGGGTCCCCAGCGCCCCAGGGACACAGGCATCCCTCCCTGGGGAGAGGAGGACGGCTTCCAGGGCCTGGGGAGGGTCCACAGACCCCCCCACACACAGCGGCTGGCAAGACGCTCCTGTCTTCTGGCATTCATCATCATCAGCCTCCTAGGAAACCATGGCTCTTTGAAAGAGGACTTGGGTAGACAAGAAAAATAACAGAAATAGCTAAAAAGAAGAGCAGCATGGATCAAGGGCATATGCGACGCAGGCGTGGTGGTGTGCGCTCCTCCCCCTCCCAACCTCACGCCACAGCTGGGGGGGGGCAGCCGGGAGCACCCCCCTTACAGACTGGGAAGGGGGGCCCAGGGAGTGAGCCACGGCCGCAGCTGGATGGTGCCCAGGCTGGCTGGTGGGGAGGACCCCACGGGGCCCTGTGGTTGGCCTCCCAGCTCCCCGGGCACCTGCCCTGGAGGCGGCGTGGGGGCGGGGGGCTGGGAGCAAACAGCACGCTGTCCTTGCAGCAGCACGGCCCCCTCGGTCATGGGGACGCTGACCAGAGGGTCCCATGGAGTGTCTCTCTCAACCCGGTAACTAGACAGACTCAGCCCTGCCGACCCAGGCCCCAGTCTTTCCCCGTCCCTCAGCCCACCTGCACAGGCCCCCAGGCTGGTGAGCCTGTTCGGAGCCCCCACCGGTCACATGCGTGGACTGCCCCTGTAAGCCTTCAGCCGCACCCGTCTCCCCACCAGAAATCCACTCCTGACACTCGCCAACATCATTCGCTGAGACCCACGCAGCCCTGGGCAAGCCCCTGCCCAGCCCAGCCCAGCCCTCAGTTTCCCCGTCTGTACAATGGGCACTCGGTCCCACCCGGCGCCCTCCAGCACCTCCACCTCCAGCGTCTGGGGGAACTGGTCCTGAGGCTCCCTTTCAAACAAGCCCCAAGCCTGCCAGGGACATGGGTGTGGGCCCAGGCCGGCCTGTGCATACGGACTTCCCCAGGGCAACTCCACGGGAGACAGCGTGCACGCGGGCGACGCTGCGGGCCAGCTGCCTGCTCCACTCCGGATGCTACCTGGGTCCGCGTGGACACCCCCAACCGTGGCTGCAGGCAACGCGGCTGTCCTGCCTCCCCTCCCTCGCCCAGCAAGTTCCCAGGACGACCCTGAGTCCAGGATGCCGAGGGTGGGATCTCCACACAGGGACCAGATTTCACACACGATCACCCCAAGGGCTCTGCCCGGCAAGCCCCAAGACAGCAAGTCCCCAAGACAGCAACCCCGCAAGATTGGCCCCAGGAAACACAGGTGGCCTAGGGCTGGGGTAAGAGCGTGGGGAATGCTCCCTTCGCTGCATGTCCTGCCGAGTTCTCCAGGATACTCTGCTGACCCTCGGGCTCCCACGCCCCAGAGCCCTGGGGCCAGGTCCAGCCACTCAGCCCCCAGAATGCAGCCACGTGAGGGCTGGGGCAGGACGATGCAGGGAAGCCCCTGGCGACCACCTGCCCGCCAGCCAGGGGCCGTGTTGAGAATCTTCAGCCCAAGGTGGGGGAGGGGGCGCAGGCGGCAGGGACCCCAGGCGGGGCGGGGGCCGGACCAAGGGCAGCCCCTCCCACTCACTGTCCGGAGCCACGGGATGCTCGGGGGCACCTGCTGTCCGGACCCGCCGCCGTCGCGGGCCCAGGCACAGACAGTGCCAGCGCTCACGGGCACAGACCGGGAGGAGGAGAGCCCCGACTGGATGGAGAAGCCACGGGCTCCCACCCGGGACTCGGGGGTGCGGAAGTCAGTGCCAGATCGGACTGGACAAGCTGGTCTCTGGAAGGAGGCCGGCTCAGGACCCAGAGAGCTTCACCCCAGGGCCCCCGTGGGAGCAGTCCCACCCCCCAGGGAGCCCACGTCTGCAGGCGGGCGGACACTGACTATGCCTGGGCCACAGGCAGCGCCACGCGCCCGGTCACTCCTCCAGCAGCAAAGGGCGCTCCGGACTACGAGTCTCACCTGACCCCCCTCACGGCCACCTCCTGGGTTCCTGTCCCCACCCCAGGCCAGCAGGAGGCCTGTGTCCCCAGTGAGGGCGCCCTCAGGACCTCCCCCACCTCTGCGCCCACCCCCACTGCACGGTCAGAGCTTGAGGCATCTCCAGTTGCCCTCCAGGTAGACGGCTGCATCAGAGGCCGTCTGATGATGGGGAGCAGGACCCTGGGGGGCAGGCTGTGATGGGGCCTGGGTGTCCCTCTCCTGCTGCCCAGCCTCTGGCTTTAATGGTGCTCCTCACCCAAGAGGAACCACCTTCCCTTCTAGAAGATTCCTCAGGCAGAGTATGCCCCCCACCATGAGCACCTTCCCAGCCTCAGTGAGAAGATAACTGAACAGCCAGAAGTTTGCTCTCAATGCCAAGACACACACTTAATGGAAAAAAAAAGAAATACGCGAGGTTCAACCAACGTGAGTCAGCTCATCAGGATGACTCAGGAGCTAAGAGAATGAACGATACGAGACACATTTTGAATAACGTGCCGGGAAACTGCTAAGCTGGCAACCGACTATTCCAAGTGGAATCAAACGTGCCTTGTGGGAGGCCAGGCACCAATGCCAAAGTGGCCTTCACAGTTTTCTTTAAAAAATGAAAGAAAAGAAAAAACAACTAACTTTCACACGTGCCGTCCACGAACAGAAGCAGAGTCCTGGCCCCATGCGGTCAGCTCAGCCTGCAGACGACCGGCCCCAGGGAGGGCGGGAGACCAGGGCCTCTGAGGGCAGGATGCAGGGGTCTCCGGGGGCTGCCCCTTCCATCAAGGAGTGACGGGGTTCAGTGGGAGGAAGCCCCCAGCCCCCAGGAGAACCCCAAACACAGGCAAGGCCCAGGCTGGAAGGGGGCTGGTGCTTGCTGCATTAAGGTCTGCAAGGCCTCTGGTCCTGGGTGATGGCATCAGCGCCCAGTCATGGGTGCATCATCTTCCAGCTCCCATGTGGTGAGCGGAACAGTGGACCCCAAAAGTAGGTCTACCCAGAGCCTTGGAAGATCTACCCTGAACCCCGGAAGGTCTACCTTACCCCAAAGGTAGGTACACGCAGAACCCCGGAAGGTCTACCCAGAGCCCTGGAAGGTGACCTCATCTGGAGTAAATGTCCTTGCAGATACAGTGAAGTTCTCAGGAGGAGGTCATCTGGATGCGGGTGGGCCCGAAAGGCAAGGGCCCGCGTCCTGACAGAGGGGAGCAGGAGAAGGCCATGTGACACAGGCAGAGACCGGAGAGGCGGGCCCCGAGCCCGCGAGAGCCAGGGCTGCCGGGAGCCACCAGAAGCGGAAGGGGCCTGGAAGGAACCTCTCCCCCACCCGCAACGTCTCGGCCTGGACTTCTGGCCTCCAAAAGGAGGGGGCGGTAAACGTCCATTCTTCCAGCCCCCGTGTGGGCTTGTGTCCTGCAGCCCCTGGAAAATGACTGCCCACCTCTCTCTCCAGCGTCCTACATCGGAGGAAGTCCCCTTTGTTCTCCGTCGGCCCGGACACCCAGGAGGTGACCACGGCTCCTGGAGCACGGCCTGCACGACCCCCTGGGGCCCCTGCTGCCCAGAGCTTCAGCCCCGTGCCCGCCGGCCTCCTGCTGCCTGGCTCAGCCTGTCTGCTGGGCCCAGCGCACAGTAGGCGCTCCATAAACACGCGCCCCTGGGGCTCACTGCCTCCACCACGACCCCCCACGAGCGTCCCTGTCTGGCCGGAAAGGAACTCTCCATCTTCTGTGAGCAAGAAGCCAGCCCTGTGGCCGTAAATAGAAGGCAACCATAAAAATAAACACACGACCGTTAAAATGAAAAATGCCCACCCAAGCCCACATAAAGTCATCTCGTATGCACAGCCTACGTGCCCTGGCTTTGGGAAACACTGATTTATGGATGGAGGCGTGTTGAGGACTTCCGGGCCGCCCCCAACCCCCACCGCCGGGAGACGCGGCTTCTGCCTCAAGCTGGGACTCGATGGCCGTCGCCTCTGTAGGCCCAGCTGCCAAATGGGAGACCACGTCTTTGCCCGAACACTGATGGAGCGCCTGCCCGTCCGGGCCTTCCTGGGACAGAGGTGGTGACACACGTGGCCGGGCTCCTCCAGGCACACGCCCCTCCATCACCCACGTGTGGCCTCCTGGTTTCCTGCGGCCGCCGTAACAACGAGAGCAAACCACGGAAACTCATCCCACCGGGTCCTGGAAGCCACAGGTCCAAGGCCAAGGTGTGGGTAGGGCCGGCCACTCTCTGGAGCCTCTGGGGGAGGGTCCTCTGCCTCCTCCAGCCTCTGGAGGTGGGCATCCCTTGGCTGGTGGCCACATCATCCGTCTCTGCCTCTGTCTTCACAAGGCCTCTCCTGTGTCTCTTCTCCTCTAAGGACGCTTCTCTCTGGATGCAGGGCGGACCGCATCCAGGACGATGGCACCCAGAGAGTCTTACATTAACCTCACCTCCTCCCCAACCAGGCCGGCCCACAGGTTCTGGGTGCACGCGTCCTTTGGGGGGCATTGCTCAGCCCTCAGCCGTGTGCTTCTCCAAGAGCCCAGCTCGTCACGTACAGGGTCCCACGGGCACCAGCACACAGCCTGTGCCTGGCATACTGCAGGCGCTCAACATGTGCACCACCCTGGGCCGGTATGTCCAGCAAGGCTGTCGCCCAGGCAATCGGCCCTGGGGGCTGTGGCCTTGCAGGGGCTCCCGGGGAAGGGGGGCTCAGGATGATGGCGGGGGTGGGGGCGGGGGCCCTGCAAAGCATAGCTAAGCGTCAGCGAGACCGGGGCTCCTGTCTCAGTGAAGCGTGTGGAGCCTAGCTGCTCCGGCGGTCGGAGGAGAAGAGAGGGAACTGGCTGATATAACCCGCCTTCTCCAGGCAGAGGCTGACTTTGAAAAGACCGTGTGTTTGAAAGGCTGCACACCCTCCTCCAGACTCAGGAAGAACACAGGGCTGAGGGTGGGCATGTGTGACTGGGGTTGGGACTTCTCCCAGGGTCCTCAAGGACCTTCCAGAACCAGCCTCCTGCCCGAACCGGGGGCCCTGGGGACAGCGGGGCAGCGGCAGAGGGGGCCGCCCACGAGGTCCAGCGTCAGCCCCTTGTAGGGCCCACTGCTGCAGCAGGAGACCAGGGCCCAGACCAGCCACTGGCACCCCGGGGTCACAGCTCCATCGCTGAGGTCTCACCCCAAGTCCGGCAGGGTGGGGAAGGCGGGCGCCACCATGCCGTCCACCCCGCCTGAGACCTCGGATCGCTCTCCCGAGCCAGGGACCCAGCGCCCGTGGGACTCACCAGGGCCGCAGCGGGTGGACTGAGCCCTCCACAGGGACCACCCCAGGCCCAGCAAGGACCAAGTCACCATTGGCCAGGACACCAGGGAGCCCCGTGTACTGAAGGTGGTCCTCCCAGCACTGGCCAGGCCCCCCAAAGCCTGCCCGCGGTGCCCCCTGACTGCCCACACTGCCCTAGAGGGGCCAGCACGTGGCTCGAGAGGCATCGCCCCGACCGTCCCATCCCGCCCCAGGAAGGCCTGAGATGATCCAGGGTCTCCTGGCCCCGAGCTCCCCCACCAAGAGGACCCTGGCCTGGACGCCGGAGGTCGCATCACACCTGCAGGGCTCTCATCAGACGGGGCAGGCTGCATCTTCTGAGGTTTAGCCACAGAGAATAAAAAGGGCTCCCGTGCACCCCAGGAGGGCAACAGACAAACATGGGCTCGTGGCCGGGAAAGACTGGACCCGGGGTCACTGCCCTACGGGTGGGCTGTGAAGACCACTGGACACACCCACAGCCTTCGGTTCGGCCTGGTCACACACGTGACTCCGTCTACGGGGCTGGGGGCTCAGCCAGGACAACTCACGCGGGTCCCCGGAGCACGGTCTGAGTCTGTGACCCACTTTCTCCAATCACGTGTGGGACCTTCCTAGTGAAAGTGGGGGTGGTCTGGGTGGCGACCCCGAGCTCCCTGGGCGGCCAGAGGGGCTGGGACACAGGGCAGCCTCCCTCCCACTCCTGAAAAGGCGTGTTTGGACAAAGGGCCACATGACCCACAGGGGACCACCCGTAAGTCACCACGGACACCATCAAGGTCACCCAGCCGAGGGCGGCAGGGTGCATGCCGGCGTCCTCAGAGACAGCACGGGATAGGGCAGCCAAGCGCACGGCCCAGCTTCCACCCCGGGCCGTCGGGGCACTGATGATGGGCAGCGGCAGAGGCCGCGGGGACGGCAGGAAGCGGACGGCCCTGCACAGCCAGGCGGCTGAGGGCCGCCCACCCGGCTCCCCATCTGCCAGCGTCTGCCCTTCCCCTGCCAGAAAGGTGACCCTGCTTCCCCCCCGCACGACCACCCCCCAGCTCCACAAAAACACACTGGAGCCTGGAAGGAAGGGGCTGCTCAGGTCACCGCCAGGGGACCGTGTGGGCCAAGAACAACCTCCGTCCACCACCAGCCCCCGTGCAGCCAGCTCAGGGGGTGAGCCTCCTGGCCCGCAGCCTGGGCCAGCCTCGTGGACAGCATCTCAGCCCCAGGCCTGCCCCAAAGGCTTCCCGCCCTCGGGATCACGGAACGCGGAGGAAGCAGGCGGGTCCCGGCCTTCCCGCACCGAACTCTCTGGGGCCACGTGAGGACGCCCCCCCCCACCGGGTGGGGGTCAGAGCGGGGCTTCACTCAAGCCTGGTCAGTGGCCGCCAAACCCCTGGAGGCTTGGGGCCAGCCCAGCCCACCAGGATGTCAGGGCCCAGGCCTGCTTCTGGCTCCTTCCTGGACCGCCTCTGCCAGGAACACGGTCCTGACCCTCGGTTAGACGGGTCCCGGGGTGGCCTGCGGGGCTGGGCGTGTCCCTTGCCCTTCAGCTGTCCTGGGCTCCCATCTCCCTTGGGAAGCCCCTTGCCTCAGAGTCAGTTCTGGGGGGGCACAGGTTGGCTGGGTGGTCAGAACCCTTGTGAGGGAGAGATGGAGGGCCCTGTCCCTCCCGGGGAACTCCCCGGAGCAAGGCCCAGCATCCCGGCACGTGCTGGCAGCTGCGGCTGGGGCCTCCCAGGCGGGGTGACCCGGGGAAGGAATCTCGGGGGGCAGGGAGTGGGCGTGGACCGAGGCTGCAGCCTGAGTCCCTGCCCTGGAGGGGCTCCGTCCAAGATCCGCGTCCTCTTCAGCTCAGGAAATACGGGCTGGACCACCCTACGTCTCAGGTCTGTGACCCTTTCTATCTTGCCAAGGAGGAGACTGGGGTCCCGGCGCTCCAGTGACTTGCCTGATATCACATGCCCACCCAGCCTCCCAATTCCAAAGGCCATTTGCCCAAGCACGTGTGAGCCACAAGCCGGGTGCTGGGTCAGCGGGGTGCGGGATGTGTGAGGGAAGGTAGGTATGAGCCTCCCGGGGGCGCCGGGCTCCGGATCCAAGCAGAGAAGGAGAGGCAGTGAGCGCACACACCGGCCCACGTCCCCCTGACGTCTGTGACCCAGGCCTGTCCGTGGGTGTCGCGGGGCCTCGCTGGACGTGGCCGCTCCCGACAAGGCGGCCCCAGGGTGCTGGGGGCAGAGACGGGACCGCAGGGCCTCTCCCCTGCTTCCTGCCTCCCGGCTGGGCGCTGCTCCCCACGTGTGCCTGCGTTTGTGTGTGTGTCCATGCACGCACGTGTTTACATGTCTGTGACCATGGTGCCTGTGTGAGACAGGCTCAGGAGGAAAGACGAAAGGGAGCGGGCACAGCGGGCCGGCTGGTCACCAGCACAGAAGGACAAGGACTCTAGGGGCCACTGCGTGCAGCTCCAGGAGGCTCTGAGTCCATTCACTAAACGTGTGTGAACAGCAGCACACGTTACACGCAGACGCAGTGACAGCCTTGACGCGTTACCTCACACACGCTCACGCTGCACCCTGCACCTCCTGTAACCGGCTACTGACCCGTAAATGCCGAGATTAAGGGCGGCTTCCTGATGCAAGAGCAGGCTCTCAGGGTGTCTCACTCACTTCACGTGCCTACGGGCATAACCTGTGGTGAGTGTTTAGTGAACGTAACCACATCATCCAACCGGTCCATCCTAAACGAAATCAACCCGGAATGTTCAAAGGAAGGACTGGTGCTGAAGCGTCAGTACTTTGGCCAACTGATGCGAAGAGCCGACTCACTGGAAAAGACCCTGATGCTGGGAAAGATTGAGGGCAGGAGGAGAAGGGGGTGACAGAGGATGAGACGGCTGGATGGCATCACCGACTCGATGGACATGGGTTTGAGTAAACTCCAGGAGACAGCAGAAGAGAGAAGAGTGCTGCACTTCATGGGGTCACAGAGTCGGACGTGACTTTGCAAGTGAACAACAAACCACCATCTCCACACACACACACGCGCGCACACATAGACACACGCACATGCACACACACGCACACACGCATGTACACATGCACACACGTAGACACACATGCACATATGCACAGACGCACATGTGTACACACGCGTGCATGCACACACACGCGCGCGCACATAGACGCACGCACATGCACACACACGCACACACGCATGTACACGTGCACACACGTAGACACACACGCACATATGCACAGACGCACATGTGTATGCACACGTATGCACACACACACACACGACTACATCAGCGGTACCCCATTGCCAGGGACCCCCCACCCGCTGCCCCCCGCAGCCTCGGTGGCCCTTCCCCAGCGAGGGGTCCTGCCCCCCCACTGCCCCCTCGCTTCTGGCGCCCGTGAACAGGGCTGCGTCCCCGGGACAGGCAGAAACCCTGGGGTAAAAGCCTGGTGTGCACACTGTGTAAATCAGACCCCGGAGCTGGCGCTCACACGGTCTGCTGCAGGGATCCCTGATGCTCGGCTCAGGGTGGAGGCCAAGACGGGGCCTGAAGAGCTTCCAGAGATGAGGGCGGAGAGTCCGGGCAAGGGCAGACCTCCAGAGCCTGCACGCCTCTGCCCGGCCCCGGGAGGTGTGACAGCAGCCGGCCAGGCCCCGGCGCCCCGGCGGAGCCACCCGTGAGCAATCCCCCTCTGCGTTCACTCCGTCCAGCTGTCAGACACTCCACAATGAGGCTCCCATTATGGTGAGTGCAGGTTTTAGACTCTGCCACGCGGAAACGATACTACATGATGATGAGGAGCCGGGCTATTTCGATGCAGCCCCCAAGTGCCCCCCAGCCGGCCCCACGCCCCTGGCCTCAAAAAGGAACCTCGCTGAGGGGAGAAAAGGCAGTGTGGCCGGGCCCCTCTGGACGCAGCCAGAGGCTCCAGGAGAAGCAGGCAGGCAGGGAGGTCCGGGCAGGTGGTCGGAAGCGGCTGGAACATGGGGCATCTCAATCTTCTGCCGATGTGAACACTAGTCCCAGGCCTCTGTCCCGACCCTCCTTGGTCATCACAGCCTCTGAGAACCATCTGTGCACAGCCTGGGCCCCAAAACTCTCCTGTTCTTGAAAGCTCGACATGGGGTCCACAATCCTTCCCAACCCACGGGGGGCTGCCTGCAGGCGCCAGTGCCCTGGAGACCCCCGTGTGCGTGGTAACCGGGGTGATTTTCTGCTCCAAGAAATATATTTCTGATGGACCCCTGGGTGCCAGGAACTGTGCTCTGTCCACTTTTTAAAATAAGCTCACAGACGTAAGAGACAGAGTTACCCCGGACTCCTGACCCCATGACGACAGTGATGACCGCCGGCGCGCAGTCACGGCAGCTCGCAGGAGGCGGCGGAGGGGCTTCTCGGGGTAAGCGTGCTCCTCCCCAGGCCCGGGCTCCCAGAATTCTGCTTCACTTCCAGAACGAGGCGCTAACTAAATAAACCAAAGTTGAATCCTGTTTACTCAACAGTCGGCCCTCAGAGCAGCTGTCCGATTCAGAAAGGACCTCCGGAATCAATGCCGGGTCCACGGCAAGCGTGTCCGGACGTACACACTCATCTCCTGAGACATGCTCTCCCGCAGAGGCTGTGAATCACACACCCACCCACCTCCCAGCTCTGCGGCCCCCAAGGAGAGGGAGACGCAGACAGACCTCAGACCCACAGCTGCAGGGAAGAGCGGACTGTGACTGCTCCTGTTGCATCAGCAGGGACCCAGGACCCGAATCTGCGCGGTGACTGAAAGGCTGGGAGAAAAATACCTTCAGGTCTTTGGTAGAGGGAGATGGAAAATCTTTTTTTTTCTTTTTCCCCTAACTCCTGCCGTTTCCTTAAGGCCGTATTCTGAGACCCCGAATCATCAGGGAGATAAAAGGAAGTCTCCCCTCTGCCCTTTTGGGGTACAGCATCATGCAGGCCCTCTGTCCCCCAGTTAAGACGTTGCATTTGAAATCAGCTCCCCAGACCACCCCCCCAGCCCCCCGGACTAGTTCAGAAACACAGGGCGCGTGCGGGCTGTGTCCAGAGGCCAAGGCCAGCTGGAGCTCCCCAGAGGAGGGTCAGGGCGTCCCGAGGGGCGAGCAGGAGAAGGCAGGGGCGCCCAGGTCCTCGCGGCCCCCGCCCCAGGCCGCGGCCCTCTCTCTCCCGCCCTCTGGGTGCCTGGCCCGGCTGGCCGCGGAGGGCAGGACGCTCTTACAAAGACCGGCCCGGCCAAGACTGCAATCAGGGACCACAATACGCCTCTCTCTCGTCCACAGCCCTATTCATCTTCTCCAACACAGGGAGACAGACTGGCCAGAGGGGGACGGATTAGCCACGGGGTGACCCGCATCTGCACACAAAAGGCGGAGTGTGGAAAAGCTGCTCCCGGGGGCCCCCCATTCTTCACCGCTGAAAAAGCCAGATTCAGGGAAATGGCCATTTAAACAGCTCTCTCCCACCCGTCCGCAGACAACAAGTCACAATTGTCTGTCTGCCTGCCTCGCTCCCCACCTCCTGGGGCCAGCGCGCCTGGAAGGAAGTGGCCTGGGGCCTGCAGCCAGAGGGCCCGGGGGTCCCGTGCATCCAGGGTGGGCCTGCCTCAGCCCCCGGCCCCCTGCCCCTGAGCCCCCAGCACCTGCCCAGGGCTCCTGACCCCAAAGGGGACAGTCAGGGAGGACAGGGTGCTTGCTCCCAGTCTGACCTTTCAGAGAGACGGAGCGCAGGGCGCTCCACCCTGGGAAGCAGGAATGTGACATTCTTTCAGGATGGACAGACGGCGTTTCTAAGAATTGTAGAGGGCTGCGCAAACTCCCCCAGGTGCCTGCTGAGTGCGGACCTGCTCCGGGCCCTGGGCCCCACCTCCCTGTTCCTACACCGGCTTCCAGAGTGTCGAGGCGCCTTGCGGAGGTTGCTGCCCAGAGCAGGGCAAACACGGAGGTTTCTGTGCTGGGCTCTCCAATAACCCATCCTCAGAAAACAGCACCCTCTCCGAGCAAGATGAGGCCCCGAAACCCTGCCCTGCCCTGCACTCAGAGTCTTTGAATCCAAGAGACAGAAACTCTTCTGTTGATCAAAACATGTGTCTTGACCTTAAGACGCGGGGCCTCAGGGGGACGGCAGGGCCTCTGAAGACAGCAGGACCGGTCAGCTCCCACCGGGCAAGCGAAAGGCAAAGGCTCGGCCAGAGGCTCTCAGAGCTCCCTCTCTCACCACGACAGCTCTAAGATCACGGAGAATCTGTCTCTCCACAGAACAACCCCCTCCCCGGGGAACACACACAGCCCGGCCCTTTCCACCTTAAAAGCAGTGAACTTCACAGGAGTCCCCCTTTCAAAAGAGATCCCCCTGAAAGCACAGCTTGGTGGGAAGGAAGGGTGAGGAACTGTGGTCCACTTGGTGGGCCCCCCCAGAGTCCCCTGGCAGAGGGCACAGCTGGGATCAGCCTCTGGGTGGCTTGCTAGCCCCCAGGGACCACCCACCCCCAGCAGAGCCAGCCGCTCCTGAGGCAAGCTGGTGGTGGAGGGCGGGCCTCCAGTTCATCCGAAACTCACTGGGCCCTGTCAGAGGGGCTAGGCCCCGGGGGGTTGGGGGGGGGGGGACGTCCCCTCTTCCTTCAGGGCCTGGACCCAAAACCAAGGGCGGGAAAGGGACACCAGGCCGAAGAAGCAGGTGACGGGCGGCCTGGCGTCCCACACCTACCTGCTTCTGGAGAGCCAGAGGCAGCTGTTAATTAGGCTGGAAAGCAGCTGCACGCTGCACACCAGTCCTTTGTGAGGGCCGGGAGCCAACGAGGATCTGCCTGCGCTCCGGGCCACGGCGGTTGGGAGATAGGCTGGCGTGCCCTGCCGGCCGGGGTGGCACCGCACAGCGCTGGGGGCAAGGGGCCTGGTGGCGAGGGCACGGCCGCCATGGCAGTGGGCGCCGCCCGGCCCGAGTGTCTGGGCCGGCTGTTTCACAAGGGCAGCTGGGCTTAGCCCAGTGCCCCGGGGCTGCCCTCCAGAGCCCGGGCCTCCGAGCCAGCAAGTTCCCAGGAATGCCCCGGGTACTCGGGTCCGTGCCGCCCCGCGAGCCCCGGGGCTCCTCCCCTGGACAGCAGGAGCAGAGCCGCCCCTCCCACAAATGCCTCCATCAACTTGCTCGACTCAACCAAGTCCCAAGAAAGAGATCCACTGCAGCGCGAGCCATGCTCTCAAGCAGGCAAGGACGACGGGGGGCCGGACTTGGTGCGGGGCCAGGCGCTCTGGCCCCTGCTCCTGGAGCCGGACGGCCCCGGGCTCGCCCGGAAGGCGGCGCGGAGAGCGGGGTGCGGGCGCGCAGGCCTCGTCCGGGGCTCCCTCCGCCCGGGCCCGCGCCTGGCCCGCCAGCGTGGAGCACGGGTGCCATCTACCGAGAGCCGGCGGACAGAGGCCGGGCGCCGCTGCCCACGAGCCGTGCGGGGAAGGGGACGGCACGGCAGCCCTGGAGCGGGCCGGGGCCCGGCGGCACCAGACGCACCGAGGCCGCCGCGCCCGCGCCGCCCGCCACCTCGGACCCGGGGCTGCGCGCGGCTGTGGGATCCGCGCGGGGCCGGGCATGGTGCGCGCCGGGCGCCGGGGCCCCGCAGTGGTGCCGGGCTGGCCGGGCCGAGGGCAGCGGCGGCGGCCGAACGTGCTGGAAGCCTGGCGCGCGGGGGGACAATTACCTTCTTTCAGGAACTGCGCGTGGATCACCAGGACGAGGAAGCAGCAGAGCGCGGCCCCCGCGAGTGCCCAGAGCGCCTTCAGGAGCTGCATCGCGGAGTGCCCACTCGGCCGACGCCCCCCAAGTCGAGCAGCGAAGGTCCAGGAGCCGCATCAGCGCCCCGCCGGGTGCAGCCGCCGCGGCCGCCCGCTCGCGCCCTCCATCCGCGCCAACGCCGCGCTCCGCCGCGACTGGAGGTGCCGCTCCGGGAGCCGGGCTGTGTCTTTTTGGGCAGGGGGAGGGGAGCGGGCGGGGGCGCGGGGAGGGGGCGGGCGGGGCGGGGAGGTTAGCACCGAGGCTCGGGCCGCGGCGGCCGCCGCTCCGGCTGCTCGGCCACCAGCGCGGGCTGCGGAGCGCCGGGGGCCCGGGCGCGGGGGGCTGGCCGCCGCGGCCCCATGAATCAGCCCCGCCGCCGCCCCCGGAGCCGCGCCGCCGGCAGGACTCGGACGGCGGGCCGTGGATTGCGCAACGGCCCAACCGCCGGTCGCCTGTCACCTCCCGCCGCTGCCTTCCTCTCGCCGCCGCCGCGCTCGCTCCGGCCCGGGGCTCAGGGGGCCGCGATGCCGCCGCCGCCGCCGCCGCGGAGAACCGAGCGCGGGGCCGGGGCTGCGCGCCGGGCGCGGGGCCGCCGCACCATCGCCGCCGCCGGGGCCCGCGCGGCCGGGCCCAGCCCGCAGGCAGAGAACTTGCGCGGCCCGGTGGCCCTCGAACGGTGCCGGCCTCCTCGCTCCCGGAGCCCGCGCCTCTGCCGCGGCGGCCGGTCGAGGCCCGGCCCGAGCTCCCGCGGGCCGCCTGCCCGGCTGGGCCGGTGGCGGCGGCCGCGCCGACAGGTGGGGCCGGCGACAACGCGCGCCTCGCCCGCGGGACGCCGCCGCTCCGGCCCGTGGCGCGCGCCCGCCGCCCGATCGGCTCGGTCCTTCTGGGGAGGCGGCGGGAGGGGCCGCGCGGCGCTCGGACTCCGGCCCGCGCCCGCCGCCGTCTGCGCTCCTGCCTGCCCGCCGAGCCGCCGATGCGCACTGGGCCGCGGAGGGGGCCCGGGGGACCCCGGCTGCCCTGCAGCGCCCCCGCCTGGCGCGCCGGCGGGTCAGGCGAGGCCGGTCCGGCAGAAAACCGCGGGTCGGGCTCCACCTAGGCGCGCAAGGGCCTCACTGCAGAGGCGGCCGAGGCGGGGGCTGACCGAGAGGGGATCGCGCCCCCGGTGTGCCCAACCTCCCCCCCACCCCTCCGTGCTCCGCGGCTCCCGGGGGCCAGGGGTGGGGGCGGGGACCCGGCCCAGGACTGACCCGCGGCGGCTTCTGAAAATCTGCACCTCGTCCTGGAAACACACTTCGCTGCACATTCCGGCCCCAGTAGGTGCCATCCTTCAGGCCAGCCGGCTCGGTGCGTGGGCCTCAGTCAATGCCCGGGGGCTGCGGTAGATGCAGGAGCGGGCCATTCCTGGCCCGGCTTCCTCCCACCTCTGGAAAGTGCTGGTATTCGCTACCAGCCCCCTTTCCTCACCAACTCTGAGTCCCAGAGCCAGGGTATCTGTGCCCAGTTCAGAGTCCCGGAGGCCAGTATTTAGGCCTCAAGGCAGTTGTTTGCCTGAATTGAATTTCAAATGCAATTCCAAATGCCCAGCAAAGAGCTTTGGCTGGGGATCAGAGTGGGAGCCTCTACCTGATCCTAACCCCCACCGTGTGGGGTGGGTGGGGCACAGGAGAGGGTCCCCCCCAGAGGGTCTTGGGGATCCTTAGGCCTGGAGGGCAGGCCCCAGGAGGCCCCAGAAAACTGCTTTCTGCCTGCAGGGACATTGGTGGGCAGGAAGGGAAAGCGGCCAGTCCTGGGAGCGCTCCTGGAGGTCAGGTGAGTCAAGGCCCTCCACCCACACTTGGGGACACAGACACCAAGTCACTCTGGATCAGCACTGAGGTTGCCGCTGCCTACCTGGCCTGAGGTGCTGTGCCAGCCCCGGGTCAGAGGGGAGGCCGCCCCTGAAGCAAGCCCCCACACGAGCCGTGTCGCTAGCCAGGACCCCTCCCTGGGGATGGTCCACGAGACAGGAACACCGGCTCTGAGCCCCTACCTGGAGAAGTGTCTGCAGCCTCAGACAGGCCAAGCAACTCAGACCCTGCCTTGCAGGTGGCAGGGTGGGCGGGCACAGTCCTCTCTCCCCTTGCATGGATCCTCAGAGTCCTATTTCCTTTAACAGCCTCCTCCTTGGCCTTCACCCCCAGGCACTTTGCAGGAAACCCCCCCCTGCAGCAGCCTCTGGGGAGCCGCCCTTCCTAACAGAATAGAGCCTGACCTCCACCAAGGTCATTGGCGTTCAGTCCTCACCTGGTGCTGCGGTGTCCCAGGCAGAAGGCTTGAGGATCGCCGGGAGCTTACTACACACACACACCCCACCCCCGAACCCAAAGGGACCTCAAGCAGAAAGCACAGCCAGCCTCCGACATCCTCTGTGCCCAGGCAGGTGGCTACTACTGGAAATTTTGAAAATTGCAAGTATTCTCCATTCCCCAGGAGAACTTTTACAAACTAACCATTTCGAAGCTCCTTCTGCAAAGAGAACTAAGAGAAGAGAGTTTATAAAGAGAACTGTGGTGTAAATTTATTTTCAACAAGTGCAACAGGAGGGGCTGTGCCGTGGGGACCAGATTATCCTCCGGCTCCAAGACCTTCCATGGGCAACACGTGTGGCATTGCTTGTGCCCTGAGAGGAGGTGACAGTGAGAACTGGGGGTCCTGTGACAGGCGTCCACAAGAGGGGATTAGCCATGCACCCCACAGAAGCCCACATTGCCACTGGGAAGTGAGTTCAAGGTGTCAGAATGAACACCACCCACACCGCGGGAGGGGACACTCAGGATCTGACCAAAGAGATGCCTCAAAACAAATGATAAAACCATGATGGTGTGTGTATGCGTGCTCAGTCAGTTCAGCTGTGTCCAGTTCTTTGCGACCAAATGAACTATAGCCCGCTAGGCTCCTCTGTCTGTGGGGTTCTCCAGGCAAGAATACTGGAGTGGGTTGCCATGCCCTTGCCCAGGGGATCTTCCTGACCCAGGGATCGAACCTGCATCTCTACTGTCTCTTGCACTGGGTGGGCTGTTTACCACCAGCACCACCTGGGAATCGCCCCCACCCCAACCGGGACTCAGATTGAGGACAGTCTTCAGGCCAGGAAGTGTGGGGAGTCCTGGAGCCACTTGCTGGAAAGAAGGGAAGAAGGCTGTCACCAGCGATGTTGGAAGGATGTCCAGGTCTCCAGAGCCAGCATGTGTGACCCCAGAGGAGGAAGCAGTGCCTCCGAGGAGCAGAGGCCAGGCGCTCGCAGGTGGGAATTGTGGCGCATGCTGCTGTCAGGCAAGGGTTGCTCAGTCCAGAGCCACAAGCGTGCTGTCCGAAGAGAGGGAGGCGTCGTCTGCCTGGGGAGGAGCCCAGAGGGCTGGAGGTGAGCACTGGGAGTGGAAGACACGCCTTTGGTTTGATGTGTCTCTAACTGAAACTTAACGTTCCCTTCAGTCGGGCATGCAGGCAGTAGACACGAGAGTTTAGGTGTAACTGTGATTTCTGTCACTGCCAGAAATTGCAGGAATCTTCATATCACATTACAGCTCATGCAGATAGCTTGAAATATCACCCTGACTTCCAATTATGGTTGTCCCACTGCCAGACATTTTTATGTAATGTTTTAATAAGGAAGCAAACATATTACTGTATCAAAAAATTTCCCAACATTTGATAAAACTGCATTTCGATATAATTGGTTTTCTTTAGTAATCTTGTATGTTTTTATGTTGTTCTGAGAAGGGCTTCGTAAGCATCACCAGATTGCCAAAAAGGCCCATGGGACAAACAAAGCCTGGGGTCTCCTGATCTCATGAGAAAGGGAAAGTGTGAGAGAGAGACAGAGAGGGCAGAGTGGACATCTCTGGTCATCCACCGCAGGCAGGGACAGGGGTCAGAGGCAGGACCATCCCCTGGGAGGGAGATGCACAAACATCCCCAGGCTGCAGCCGGCCATCATCAGGCCAGTCGGGGACCTGGCTTGCCCACCGGCTCCGCTGCTCCTTCCAAGGGTGCCAGTCTGTCCATATGCCCTGCCTGTTCCCAGAGAACCTACAGTCAGCTCGCTTGGTCAAGCAAGAAGCCTGCTGGGTCAACAGGACAAGAGTGAGACTCAGTGACCAGTGACTGTACTCACTTCAACATTTATTCCTGTAGAGAGGACCTGGCCAGGAGGGCCACCGGGTGTTTGCAGAAAGAGAAGGAAAACCCAGGACATGTATACTCTTAACACATGACCCTGGGTGGGGGTGGGGGGGGGTGGAAATCACTAATGACAGAGAAAAGTAAATAATAAAAATAATTCAAATAGCATCATTCTAGAAGAAACTTGAGAGAATGTGCACTAGTGAAAGAAAATAAGTTACCATGAAAAACAGAGAAAGAAAACAAGAAGGAAATCTTGAGAATCAACAAGACTAACCAACTTGGGGCTCCAGGGGATACCCTGAGAAGTGAAACGGGCATGAGGGGGAACCAGGCGTGGGAAGTAAGGGATACCTTGCAGAACAGAGTACTAGAAATAGATGGGAGGGTCGGGAAAAGCTGAAACAGGCAAGGTGTCAGATGTCTATCTACAGAAAGTTTAAAGGAGAAGAAAAAGGGCAACAGAGACTAGGAAATTCAGACAACCGAACACACATCCTTGGATGGCAGCCCCCAGACTCAAAAGTCTGACTCAGCCCAGGACCCATGAAATGCAAGGGACTCCGAGAGGCCAGCAGAATGAAGAGAAGAAAGAAAGGTATGTTCTGGGAAGTCAGACACAGATGGACGCTGGGGTTTCCATTAGCAACACAGCTTCTAGAAAACCCCGGAGCAGGTTGTTCGGCACTAAAGAGAAGAGTTTTGGCACCTAGAATTTTATACCCAGCTAGACTATCAATGCGGTTCCCCATCTGAGGGCACACAAGACTTTGGTTGACTGGCCATGTGTCCACAGCAGTAAAATGACCTAGGGTGACATCCCAGCAGAAAAAGGAATCAAGGAGTTGGATGTGGGAATATGGGACTGAAGAATATCTCGCATATTTGATTCTTTAGATGTGAAATAAGCTGTAAAGAATGTGCTTAAAAACACATTAGGCCCTCACACTTGGAAGAATCTCCTTTAACTAGTAACACCTTCACTATAAAACGTTACATCTCTTTCTTCATAGTGCTGGTCACAAATTTGCTATCTTTGGTGAACAATATTCATAAAGTAAGTATTGTAAATGATACTGATCTCTTTGTTTTAAAATCCACAAGTAGACAAAACTCAGAAAAATGTTTATGGTAGAAGATAAATACACATCTTAAATCTTGATTTTTTTAAAAAAATTGTATGAAACAAGGGAAGGTGTTGTTGATGTGGGCCTTCTGATTTCTCCTGGCCCAGAGTGAGAGGTGCTCATGCCCTGCCTAGAACTTGCACTAAACCATCACGCATGTGTGACCATTTCCTGACAAGGCTGATCAGAAGCAGCGAGTCAAAGGGTAAACATTTAAGTAAGCACTTACAGCCACAACATTGGGCAAAAATAAATAAATAAAAATCACAGCAGGAAGGCCCAGATGATGAACAGTTTTGTCTCTGGGGAAAAGGTCAGGGTGTGGGAAAGACCGAGGCAGAATCTTGCTTTCCATTTGTTATTTGGTTTTTTTTTTTCTCTAGCATGTGACCCATTTAAGCTCTGTGATTTGAGAAAACCTAGTATTATAAAAATACTGTAAATGAATCACATTCTGTCCATATAATGTAATAGTCTGCACTTGTTGAAGAGAACGAAGTGGTATTTATAGAGAGATGTAAACAAAATAGAGACGGTCACAGCTATGTTTTTAAATAAGTGTGAACACACTCTAACAACTAAAGACCACGAGAGCAGGAGGGGCTGGAGGGCTGGCAGTGGCTGGTGGAGAGAGGTCACCCGCGTGGAAGGGAGGCCCGTGGCTTTCTAGGAGGGCAAGGAGCTGGGAGACGCAACAGGTGGGAGGCTCAGGGCCCGGAGACCAGAGTCCAGAGTTCTCAGAGGGGACTGAGTTGCCAGTGAGCGTTCCAGACAAGGAAACGGGAGGCGGCAGGCAGAGGAAGCCACGAGGCGGGGGCACTGGAGGTCAGGACGGGGTGAATCCAGGGCAGACCCGGGCCGCCAAGGCTGTGGGAAGGGCAGGACTCTGGGCTGAAGTCCCGCCTCTTCTGTCCAGCAGGCGAGAGCAGGCCTGGAGGGCAGACTGGGCCCAGAGTCGGAGCCTCATCCTCACCTGGGACCAAAGCCAGGGCTGGGGGGACGGCTGGAAAGTGACCACCGCTGTGTGCATGGGTAAGCCTCTGGGGGACTTTAGAGGACCTAGCCCCAGTCAGCAAGAATAGTTAGTTAACCAACAAGGGGGCGGGGAAGCAAAGAGCAGGGTTTCGCCGGAGGCACCTGCGGCCTGGGGGCGGGCTTGTCTGCTGAGGAGGGGCCGTCCTGCTCACGAGGGGACCCTGAGCTTTACCATCCCCCCGCCCCACCCCAGGGCCCCGGTGTCCTTGGGAGACCCCAGCTTTACCACCAGACATCCATCCCAGTCGTCCCAGAACAGGGGGGCGCCTGGGCCCAACTGGTGCTCAGAGCACACGGCCCCTGAGCGCTGAGGGCACGGAGAAGCGGGGAGGGGAGATGCGGGGCGGCTCAGCAAGGGTGGGGCCGTGCTCGGGAATCCGGCTCAGCCCTCAGGCCGCCGAAGCCTAGGACTCTGAACTCGTGGCTGAGCCGCAGCAAGGCTGGAACAGGACCACAGTAGCCGTCCTAAGGAGAAGACAGCCATCTGGAAGCCAGGCCTGTGTGTGTCCAAAGTGGGGTCCTGCTTGCCTCAGCCTTGTCCCCACCTTGGTGACTGCAGCCCCCCACCACCCACAGGCACCCCTCAGTCATCAGGCCAGGCCAGACCCTCCTCGGGCCGCGTGTCCCCATGATCCTCCGAGCAGAGGTCTGTGTGTCCACCAAGCAAGGCCACACGTCCACTGATCTCCTGTGACGACCCCTCCGTGAGTACCTGTGGCCACCCTGCGCCCT
This sequence comes from Alces alces, assembly GCA_015832495.2. Taxonomy (NCBI): domain Eukaryota; kingdom Metazoa; phylum Chordata; class Mammalia; order Artiodactyla; family Cervidae; genus Alces; species Alces alces. Next base: position 1,692,527 of record JADEYB020000018.1, read on the forward strand.
GACCACGTCCCAGGACTGTGCTAAGCGCTGTGCAAGGGGCCCGTCCGTCCTGCAGACGGGAAGGCTGAGCACTGGGGTGGGGCTGCCCGTTTCCACGCCCACTCATGCACTCTGGGGTCAGGCAGGGATGGACCCCGCACCCAGCTGCCCCTCGCAGATTGCGTTCAACCGTGTGACCCTGCTGGGGACACACTCCTGCTCCGGGGAGGGCTGTGGTGCTGGGGGAGGGGTCAGGCCAGCAGCCAGGGGGGCCTTAGCTGAAGAGAAGGGCTAGGGGTCTGGGCGGGGGGGCCCGGGCTCAGGTCAGTGGCTGTGGAAACACTGGCCAGCTGTCAGTCCCTCTGCCCCTCGATCCCTCACAAGTGCTCTGGACTCGGACTAGAGCTAATTGGGCAGCTGGCACCCCCGGGGCTTGGCTCCCTTCCTTCCGTCCCCTTCCACACGCATGGAAGGGGTGACACCAGACCCCCAAGGAGGCCGGGGCATGGGCATCACTGTGGGAGCCCCAGCAAGATGGGCCAGGCCACGCTGGTCCAGAGTCGCCCTGGAACGCAAGCTGTGAGCTCAAGCTGTGACCCCGTGTGGAGGGCAGATCCCCCGGCAGGGCCACCTCCTCGGTCCTTTACACCCGGCGTGGGGGGGCGTCCGGACCGTGTCTCTAGAGCAGGAGTGAGCGGAGCCGATGCATGCTGAAGGGGGGGACGTGGCGGATGTGAAGGTCGCTAGCGAGTGAGGGCGGTGGGGACGCTGGGCGGGGGCTGGGGCTGGGGGGCGTCTGCTTTCCGCAGGGCTTCAGGGCGGCCGGGGCCAGGGGCCAGGCTCAGCCTCCACCACACTCAGCCCTGTATGGTCGGGAGTGCTTCCTCTCTTGGTCTCATTTCTTCTGTGGGCACCCAGCACCCCCAGAAGGGTGTGATCTCAGCGAGACCCCCCTTCCCGTCACCCACAGGCCGGCGCTAAGCCCCCTGCGCCTGGCGCCACGGCCGCTCACAGTGAGCCCCCAGGCCCTCGCCTCCCTGCTCGGGGACCGCCTTGCTGCACCCCTGGCGTCTGAGCTCGCCATTGGCCAGGCTCAGGCAGGAACCGCGGGCTGAGCCCTCCTCCTGCGTCCTCCCCCAGTCCCCCGAGCTGTGGCCAGGCCTCTTGGGAGCAGGGCTGAGTCCTCCCCGTGGACCTCCCCACCAGTGCCAGGCGCCGAGGAAGAACTCAGAGGATGCGGTACGCGGGTGAGGGCTGGGGAGGCAGGCAGCAGGCTGGGGCTTCGCGGAGAGGCAGACGTGCCCCCTGCAACAACAGCCTCCGGGGCTCAGCGGCTCCGCTTCTCCATCCTTGCAGCAGGGCCTGTGCCGCTCCGGTCCAGCCCTGACCCCTGCAGCCCCATCCTCTCCTGTGAAGCCCCGCCTGGTCTCCACACGAGGTGGCCCTCACTCTCACCCTAGGTGAACTTGATACCTCCCCTTTGCTCAACGTGTCTCTTGATGAGCCCGGAAGGGAACTGCTGCCCATGGGGGAAGCCTGGCGCTCAGGGTCCCTGGAACAGCTACGAACAAGCTGCCCTCCCGGGGCCTCGGGGGCTAGAGGAGGCTGGAATGTGGCCGAGCTCACAGCATCCAAGTGAGTGGCCACCTGCCACCGTAGGAAGCAAACAGGGATGTTCTGGTTTCATTTAAAAACAATGAGTTCCTGTTGAAGAGTCCCTGAAGCAATATAGTCAAATTCAAGATGTCCCAAGCCTAAATCTGAAAGTCACATCCTCAGAGCACCTGGAGTTGATTGCGGGTGTCCAGCGAGGCACCCAGGACTCGGGGGAGCCTCTCTTTATTAATAACAAAACCTCTGAAACCAGAAAACAGCAGGAGCGCCTTCCTCCAGGGAGGGGTGATGGTTGCAGCAGAGCCATGGGACTCGACGCCGCGTAGCAGGTAGGAAGGGGGCAACGGGACCCACCGTGCCAACAGGCATGAGCCTCCAAGTCACAGAGGCAGGCAAACAGCAGACGCGACAGCCCCCAGCGCAGGCAGCAGGAAAGTGGCCACAGCTGGAGCTGGGCCCCTTATCGCAAGTGGTCCTCACAGAGGTTCCCCACTTACTGCTGCGGAAACAGAGGCTTGGGAGCTCAGGACCTGCCTCGAGCCAGGCAAGGAGGGTCTGGGCTAGGGCTGGGCCACCTGGCAGCCCTCGCCACCTGAAGAAGCTGTAACATTCTCGGAGCCGCTTCATCTCTTCACCCATCCATCACATCCACCTGTACATCCATCAGTCCGCCCCCCATCATCCAGCTCTTCATCCCTCCATCCATCATCCTCCATCTGTCCATCCACCCATCCATCCATCATTCACTCCATAATCCATCCACCCATAATTTGTTCCATCATCTATCCGTCCATCATTCATTCCATTATTCATTCCATCATCCATCCATCCATCATTCGTTCCATCATCCATCCATCCATCATTCATTCCATCATTCGTTCCATCATCCATCCATCCATCCACCCACATATCTATCCATCTACCCATCCATCTTTTGTTCTCTCTACCCAACTGCACATCCTATATATCTGTCCACACATGTGTTCATCTTTCTGTCCATCCACCCACCAATCCTTCCATCCATCTAGGCATCCATTGCTCATCTATTCATCCATCCATTCTTCTATCCACCCATCTGTATTTCCATCCATATGTACATCCATCAACCCATGTTCATCATCCATCTGTTCACTCGTCCATCATCTATCATCCTGTCCTCCATCCATCCATCCACCTATCCATCCATTTTACCTATCCATATTTCCTTCTATCCACCCAACTCTCCATCCACCCATCCATCTATTCATCTCTCTGAACATTCATTATAATATATCTATCTATCACACATCTATTCGTCCACCCATCTATCTACCTGTCCACCAATCCATCCATCTATGTCTCCTTCCATCCTTCTATCCACCCATCTATACATCCACCCATCCTCTACCCGTGTCTAACTCTGGTCCAAGCAGGGAGCATCCAGGTGGGAATGAGACCCAGACCCTTTCTCCAGAACCTTCTCCTGGAGGAAATGGAAGTTGGTCTTGGACAGTCCCAGCCCCGGGAGGCACATGATGTGATCAGGGCCAAGAGGGGCTTCCTGGCAGCTGAGCATGGGGCTAGGTGGGTGGCAAGACCGAAGTCTAATAGGGCTGTGGACTTCCAGAAGCTGAGACCCCAGAATAACGAGGCTTCTATGCAGACCGAAAGGCCTTCACCTGAGGGAGAAAAATGCCGGATTCGGCTCAAAGCAGGCAGAGCCAGCAGTGGTGTGGGGCTGGCCCGGCCTTCCGCGCGCTCCGGTAGCTGCCGCTGGGATTGAGTGTCTTCTGCTGCTCAAGCCAGAATCGGAGGCTTCCCGGCAGCCACTGTGGTGATGGGAGCCAGGCCCGGGATCATCTCTTCCGTGCACATCTGGGAGCCCGTCCCTGCAGCCAGGACCGAGGCGGGCCCCTGCACCTGGCCTCCAGAGCAGGTCCTCTCATGTTCCCAAGTCTGCCCCAGCCTGACTCCAGGCGCCCATCCCGGGTCTCCAGCCAGTCTCCCACCTGCCCCTGACTGTGCCCAGCGTCCCCCAGAGATGTTCCAGCCTGGCAGGGGCTGGTACCTGCTTTAGCCCCATCCCACCACCCCAGGCTCCAACCCCCAACATGCACCCCAGCCTGGCCACTAGGAGGCAGGTGGCATTATACAGACACTGGTCAGACCATACGCGACAGCCCACACTATGGCCATCAGTGACTCTCCACTTCCCTTATTTCTTTTCCTGGATTCCATCTCAGGACCAACCTGAGGAGCCAAACATGTCCCTAACCACTCACACGGATGCCTCGCTCTGAGCCGCAGCCCAGCCACCCCAGACCCGGCCTCTGACCAGCCCCTGGAGGCCAGCCTTCATTCTCCAGGACGGCCGCCACTGCCCCCAAGGTGCCCAGGCCCTGTACCACAGTCTCTGCTCCTTCCCCCGGGGACAGCCTTCCTCTGCCCCACCAGGTGGAGCTCAGCCGTCCCAGGCAGGGAGGCTTCCCTCCGACTCACCGCCCTCCCTCCTGACTCCCGTCTACCACCCCCAAGACCATGTGCAGGCCCATCGTCTCGGGTGGCTTTGGGGAGCCCAGGCAGGGCGCCGTCTGCACGGCCCTCCCAGCGCTGCTGGGCTCAGGAGCCTGCGGGAAGGAGCCCAACGTGGTCCTGGCAGGGGCTGCCCGCGACCGCTGGGTGGGAGAGCCGCCTCCACACTCAGCAGAACACCAGTCAGCCACTGCCCTACCCCGGGGGGCGGCTTGCCCTTGACCTCTGGGGCCCACAGAAGCTGTCCATCCAGGAGCTGACACGCCCGCGACCCTGCTCGGCGAGCTGGAAGCAAGACCAGATGTCCCGGGACCACCGCTGCCCAGGGGGCGGCCACTCCTGCTCTGGGTGTGGGGGCAAGAGGCGACGAGAGCCAGGCCTTGCCTACTCCCAGGAGAAGCCCCTTCTGAGCACGCAGCGGCCTGCCAAGAGCTGCTCACCTGAGGCTGCCTCCGGGATGAGCAGGCCCCCACCACAGGAAGACACTGGGAGCATCAGTGCCCAGCGTCCTGCATCCAGGGACTCGGGTGTCTGGGCTGGCTCCCCCCCTCCCCTGAAGAGTTCAGTGCTTATCCCCTAAGCTGCTGGTGGGGCCAGGCAGACCATCCGAGGCTCAGGACACTGCCCCTTTGTCCTTCCAACCTAAACACCCCCGCCATTCTGTCTGGAGAAATGTGCAAATGATCCCCGGGGTGAGGATCTGCCCCTTGTCTGCCAGCATCCTCACGGAGCCTGCACAAAAGCCCGGCTGAGACTCTGAGGAGGAGGTGGCAGCTGACACTGTTTGCTAAATGTCAGAGAAATGGCTGAAGGTCAGGGGCCACGGCCTGGCTGGGGGAGGGGAGGCCAGATCCAGCCCAGCATCCAGTCTGGATGGGGTTCTGCCCCCGGGACGTGGCCTGCGGTCCACCCAGGGCCCCCAGCACCATGCCCTGCAGAGAGGCCGGGTCAGGAGAGGAGAGTAACGCCTCACCTGCCTGGGGGGCCCCTCAGAGTCTGGGAGGGGCCCTCTCTTGCTGTGGAGAAGCAGTCGGCCCCGTGCTGACCCCTGGTGATCAGACCCACGCCTGCGGGGAAGGGTCTAGAAATGAGGTTCGTGGCCCTCGAGGCTTTGACCTGGCCCCAGGGGACCCCACCCCGCATCCAGGCTCTACCTCCTCGGGTGTGATGCCCACTCTGCGGGGGGCTGGCATTGCGCTGAGCTGTGGCCACCGCCCACCCCCGAGTCGCAGGCCACCCTGTGGGGTCTGCAGGGCTGCTGAGGAGCGCCCCTGCGCCCCACACACCTCACTCTCCTGAAAGGGCCTCCAGGGTGAGGTCTGGGGTGTTAGCAGAAGCGGCAGCGGGAGCACGTGCTGACCTGCACTCGGCGTGTCCTCTGGGCCCAGGTCTGGTCCAGTTCCTGCCTCGGCCCCAGGTGAAGGGAAGTCACTCAGTCGCGTCCGACTCCTTGCGACCCCATGGACTGCAGCCTACCAGGCTCCCCCATCCATGGAATTCTCCAGGCAAGAGTACTGGAGTGGGTTGCCATTTCCTTCTCCAAGGCCCCAGGAGGGAGTTACTATTGCTAGTTCCTGATGAAAAGAAATGGGGGCTGTGCGAGGCGGGACCCCCGGAGGCCATCTGCTGAAGCCCCCCCGCGGCCCCTCCCAGGTCCCCCGGCAAAGGGACAGATCGCACCTGGACTGCACGCCGCGGGTGAGGCCCGGGACCCGACCCTGAGTGGCGACGCCAAGAACCAGCACATCAGCGGCTAAATAAGGTCAGAGCCCACGTCAGAGCATCAGAAATGGCTTATTGATTTTAAAAACGTGGGGGCGCCTGCTTGGTGAAAGTGCTTTATTACACCTGCTGTGTCTGGAACTTTCCAGCGGGACCATCTCCACCTCGGTAATAACAAAACTCCATCATCCCAGCTCGGGTCAGCCTGCTGACTCTCAGAGGAGCGCGTGAGGCAGTGGGTGTCAACCTTCTATAAAGTCTCAGGTTTACAAACTGACGAGGCTCCTGTTTCTCGTCCTTGGCCCGCCCGTCCCCAGAGGCCACGGCCGGTGCCCAGGATCCCAGAGGGGCGGGCGCCTCTGCAGAGCAGGGTAGGGCCCAGTGTGGACACCAGGCCCTCGCCGCACAGCCAAAAGCACACCTGGGACCCGACGTGGAGCTTGAAAGCCTCAGTCATGAACCAGAGCAAGGCCACGAGTGGCACACGGATGCCCGCGAGGGCCTGGCCCTCAGCTCGGTGTGGGAGAAATGCGTCCAGGGCTGCCTGCAGGCTGGGGGCCGTTACTGGCAGCCCCTGCTCACTTGCGGGTCGGCCTCACTGTCCACTGTCCACGGGGCAGACGGAAGGTTCCAGCATCCTGCCTTGGGACCACGGGCACCCAGCAGGGGGCGGTGTGCCCATAAGGACCCCCAGCAAGGAAGCTCCCGCAGAAAGAAGGGTCCTGCTCCCCGTGTGTCGCGTCCACCGCAAGCTCTGTGTTTCTACCTCTGAGACAGAGGACGCTCTGAGTGCTCTGCCTGGACAGGCCCGGAGTGGCATCAACGTCCCGCAGAACCGCCGAGAGGAGCACACGGACCCCAGGACAGGGCAGGCCACGTGGGCTGGACAGGTTCCCGATGAAAGGGCGGGGCGGCATCCGCGTCTCGGTCCCATGCACCTCCCCGTCCAGGCCACACTCCCAGGACCCATGTCTGATGCCGCTCTGCGTCCTGCGACGGCCACGCCCACAGGAGCCCGCTGTTTCCCACAACGGCCCGTCCCCCGGGACGCAGGGGCGGGCTCGGGACGGAACCTGAGTGTCCAGGAACCACCGAGAACACAGATGCCAGGACGGCTGTCACGGCCCGCCTCGGGCCTCGGGGCTCGGGCCTCGGGCGCGCCCTCTGCTGCGTGGTGGGGGCCTCGAGTCCACGCTGGGTGGCGCTTCCCCGGGGCTGCCCCTGCTCTGCTCACGCACCTGCCCCTCTGGCTCCCAGGGACCCGGCCGTGGCCTCCGTGACGGGGCGCGAGGATGAGAACTCGGGTGCTCTGTCAGGGTCCTGACGGATCAGGTGCTGAGGGCAGCTGGACAGATGCTGGGGGGCCAGGCTGGAACCACCGTGGAGGGCCACGGGGACTACGGCCCCAGGAAGCGGCTGGCGGGGAGTTAGAGTCACGGCACCCTGCTGGGACAGTGGGGACGCCCCTCCCACGGGGGTGCATTTTGGCTCTGCACCCCCACCGTGAAGGCACTGCGGCCAGGCAGGTCCAGGGTCCCAGGAAGGAGACTGTGGACGTCGCCTGTTGCCCAGATGCTCACCTGTGAGGCTCAGGGGCCTCGTCCCTCTCGAAGCCCCGAGGCACTGTGCCCGTGGTCTGTGCCCCCTCCTTGGGACCTCGCGCCGGTCACCCCAGTGCTCCCGTCAACCCCCCAGGGCGGTCGGCCCGACCCGCCTTCCTGTTCATGCCGTGTCCTCGCCTGGCGCCCACCCCACGTCCCTGACTGCCCCCGAAGGCTCAGCTCAGACCGGTCCCTGGACCAGTCCCTCGGTCCCAGGAGACCCCTCTGTGGCCTGCAGGGGCCGAAGCACGAGGCCCTGAGTCCCTGAGTCCCTGGGAGGCAGATGGAGGCCAGTCACCTGCTTGTCTGGAGGTGCGTGTGTGTGTGTGGGGGGGGGTCTCTGCTCCCTGGGGAATCGGGACCGCATCCTGAGAGTGGCTTTGGAGTGGATCCACCTCCCACCGCCCTGGGCAGCCGGCTGTGTGACAGGCGGCACAGATGGGGGCTCAGACGGCCGGCCGCCCCTCTCACCTGTCTGGAGGCCCGAGGTCCAGGCGCTGCTGGCCTGGTTCTGGGAGACGGCTCTCCTGCTGTGCCCCTGCTGGCTGCACACTGCTGTCTGTCTCCGTCAACCCTGGCGGGGTGCCCACCGCAGGGCCTCGTCCCCGTCCCCTCCCACTGCCATCACAGCGGGCTCAGGACTGCAGCCTGTGACTCTGGGGACACGACGTGGTCCGTACGCAACAGGTGCCAACTGTATGCTCTCCCTGAGCAGCCACTCACACGCCCTCCCTTGGAGCCTGGTGGCCGAGTGGACGCCCGCAGGCGGACCTGGCCTCTCCGGTCTGTCTGGCCCACGTGGCTGGCAGGCAGGGTCTCTCTGAACCTGAAGAGTGACCAGCCTGGCCCGGCACCGCTCACCCCGCGGTCCCTACCACCCAGTCCCGGCGCCCCCGGGGCCTCGCCCGCCTTCCGCTGACGCGAGCACTGCTTGGCCAGATGGGTAAACACACACGGGACAAAGGCTCCTCTCCAGCCGCCGCCCATCCTGACAGCCACCCTCAAGCCCTCAAGTCAGCCCCAGAGGGAGCGTGGAGGGGACCCATATGGGCCCCGACTCTGACTAATAACTTCATTATGGACTTTGAGGCCACGTCCCTGTTAAGTAATGGGCTACTTGGAAATGCAGACCATCCCGGCTCCGGCACCCCGAGAGGCGCGAGGGCGATTAGCGCCCATGATGTCAGCTCCGGAGAGGGACGCCTTCATGTCAAAAGTTAATTTGCCTGGTGGAAAACGCGCAACTTTCAGAAACACCCAGAGCCAGGAGCAAATGAGTGTGTGTCACCAAGGAGCCGGCGACGATTTGCCAGCTCCGGGCAAATTGAACATAAGCTCACATTACAATGCAGCCGCAGAGAGTGGGACGCAGTAATGACCGCCGGGATGGTGCGGCGCGGTGCGGGGCGGGAGGGAGCGGGCAGCGGCCAGCCTCCGTCTGTCCGTCTGTCCGTGCATCTGCCCGGGAGTTCTTGTCCGCCCACCGAGCTTCCCCAGGACCGTGTGCTGATCCTTCGGGTGGGCGGTGCCCTCCGCCTGGGGCGGGTTTGGGGCGGGACGCTTCTGCTGGTGGGATGGGGGGGGTACTCTTCCCTCCAGGAGCCATAGGCCGGGGGGGGCGGGTTGAACCGCACACACTCACTGTCCCCAGTGGAGGAGGCTGGGATCCCAGGCTGGTCCCTCCCGAGGCCTCTCCTGGGCTGGAGACGCCGTGTCCTCCACCCATCTCCACCTGGCCAGCCCTCTGGGCGTGCGTGTGTCCTGATTCCACTTCTAATAAGGACACCGGTCCTGTGGGGATGGGGCCCCACCCCTCTGTCCTCATTAATCACCTGTAAAGACCCGTCTCCGTCTAAGTCTGGGGACACAGTCAGCCCACAAGTCCTGCCCTCCTGCCCACGCGCCGTTCCTAGAGCTGACACCCAGCCGGGATACCCCGGCACTCGCCTCTGGTCCCCTGAGCGTGGACACAGGGGCCCGGTTGGCTCCCGTGTGCTGTCTTCCTCCAGACGGGACCCACTCGCTGTGCGGGCCTCTGCTCTCCGCACAGGACCGAGCCGGGAGGGGGTGCACGACCCCCAGAGCCGAGGAGGGCTGCCTGGGGGTCTGCAGTGTCTCCCACACTGCTCCCCCGGGGACCGGCGGGACGGCCAGCTCCCCCCGCATTCCCTGGGGCTCCCGGACTCCGCCCCAGATTCCAGTCCTGATGGCATTCTCGGCCTTCTCACTCTGCGAGGGTGTTCACTGCACACTGGCCGTGCTCGGAGCTGGAGCTCCCCTAGTGCCCGGGAGAAGGAAAGGCCACGTTGCAAGGTTGCGTCGAGGACTCGAAGAGGCTGAGGGCGGCCCAGGAGGCCAGCCACTAGGACGCCCTGCCCTCCTGCCGCCCACCGCGCACATGCAACTCCCCACGCCGCCTCCGGGGCAGGCGTGCTGGTTGTTTTCTGAGAACTTGAGCCTGGGATCCTAGGTTCCCCCCACCCCGAGGCATCAGGGGTCTCTCTCACACCCATCTCCCTAGGTAGAGACCCTCAGAATGGCAACATTATAGCAAACACATACCAGCCTTTCTGCCAGAGGACCTGGCTCTCAACAGAAGCCCAGCCCCAGACACGCAGGGCTCCTCCCCACCCCCCGGCCTCCCACCCAGCAGGCTGGCCTGGGGGCGCCCCAGACTCTCTGGACGGCTCACCCCTCCCCCGTATCTACAGAGCCCCTGCAGGGCTGTATGGGCGACACAGCTGATCCGGCCCCCAAGGACAGACGCATGATCTCACAGGGGCACAGCACGGCCCAAGGCACCGGCCAGCGCTGGGCCGTGAGGTGAGAGGGCGCGGGCCCGCACAGCTGGAGGCGGTAAGCAGAGGCTGGGACGGGAGGTGGGATGCCCCCCGGGGCGCAGCTGGCCCTGCGACCTTTCAGCAGTTCTGGGGAGCAGGCAGGCACAACAGGAGCGCGGAAGCTGCCGGTGAACCACCGGCCGTGGTGCCAACAGGGCCACCAGATCCCCGCCCCCCGTGGCCCCCTCCCCCAGCCCCCCCCCCCGATAGAAAGAGCTGACCACGGCCTTCACAGGAAAGGCCCCCACTTCACACCTGGGCAGGACCCTCAGACTCAGATGCTGTCAGCCTGGGCGCCCGGAGAGGAGCCTCTGGCTGCGCGTCCAGATACAGTTCTGTGCCGGCCGTGAGGTCCAGTGGGGGCCCTAGGGCTGCACCCCTGTTTGCATCACGGGCCTGGGCTGGCCACTCAGAGGGGGACCCACACTCAAGGTGCCTCCGCGTCCTAGAACCTAACTGGTGTCCGGGTCGCAGGTAACTGAGAGCCCTTTTAGGACCTGTGGCTACTTCCCAGCAGTGACCAGCACCCAGAGCTGGCAGGAGGGTGACAAGCAGCTGCCCGAGCGAGATGCCTCCTGTCAGGTGCTGACGGGAGGCCCTGGTGGGCGGCACACGGAGCCGGGACCAGAGGGCAAGAAGACGCAGAGGGCGGGAGCCCCCGTGTCCCTGAGGCTGATCCCACCATGGATCTGTCCCCCGAGCACCGCGGAGGGACCTGCATCCCAGAACACCCCCGACTGCCCCCCACCTGGCCGTCACGGGAGCAGCGTCCGCCGCGCAGGCTCACGGCCCCATCCCGCCCCGGGAACTCAGCCCTGTGGCCCCCGGTCTCCTGCCAGCCCGGCGCCCCTCGGGGATTCCCAGCTTTCCCTTCACAAACCAGAGGCATCTCGACACGGGCCTGCCTGGGATGCGTCCCTCCCTGGATAAATACAGATGGCAGAGTCTGATTTAAATAAATCTATTAATTATCCACAGCTTAGCGTGTGTGTGTATGTGTGCAAGCTACGGCTTCTAAATAATGTAATTCCGGAAGCCCCGGCATCTATCACATTTAATTGCCTCTCCCTGCGGTGCTCGGGATCGAGATGCAAGATAGTGCGCCGCCCCCTGGGGAGCCTGTGGACCCGGGGGGCTGCTCCGCGGGAGGTGCCCGCCCCCTTGCCCCATCTCCACACGGCCCTGGGCCTGGGGCCAAGGGCAGGGGCTGGGAGCACGTCCCCGAGGGCCCCTGCCTCCCCCCCCAGTGGCCAAGACGGACTCATCTCCTCTGCCCCAGACCCCCTTCTGTGCCCTCCCAGGCTCACAGTGACAGACCTTCCACGGGTGGTCCCCAAGGTGACGCTGTCAAAGCTCCCAACACACCTGACTGTCCTGAGGAGCCTCCGAGTCAGGTCTCAGCCAGGATTCGAGGTCCGAGCACCTGGACCCCCAGCGGGCGGTCTCTCAGGCAAGGGGAGTGCAGGTCCGGCCTGGGGTGGGTCTCACAAGCAGGGGACCTCAGACCAGCCCCCCTGGATGTCTGACCTCAGACCAGCCCCACTGGACGTCTAGGAGCCTCAGTCTGGGAGGACGCGCTCCTGCTCCTGGAGAGTTGGACGTGACCCCAGGTCACCGGCCCCAGGCAGGTTGCCCATGGCCCTCTCCCCAGGTTCCTGGGCTCAGGGGAGGGGCTCAGATAAGGTTCTCTGAGTCCGTTGGTGAGGGGATCATCTGGCTGCAGGAGAGCTCGGACCACTGGGAGCTCAGGACCCGGGGGTGCTCCGGCCCGGGGAAACTTCTGGGGTGAAGCATCTCCTGCTTGTTTCTGCCTCTCCCTCCAGTAAAGACAGGTCCACCTGAAGATACGGACACCCTGGAACTCACGCTGCACGCAGGGAAGGATGCCAGACAAGCCCACCAGGATGAGCTAGAGCGGATGCCCACCCCCGGAGCCACACCCCAAGGCCCCAGAAGGCAGGGCCTGGGCCCCTGGCGCTGCTGGAGAGGAGGGGCTGCTCTGACCTCACAGGACGGTAACCTGCATGTGCGGGGGGAGGAGAAGCCAGCCACATGGCAGGGCCACAAGGAGCCCGCAGCCCGCAGTCACCCGAGCCAGCAGCCTGCATGCCGCCCTCAGACGCTCAGAGCCCCACAGGCCCGCCTGCACCAGGCCCTGGGCAGTGCCCGGGAGTCAGCAGTGAGTGGACGGTGGCAGGCTGCCCAAGGGCTTGGGTCTGGTGATGGGGAGCCCCGGGCCCTCCTCTGATGCAGGCGGCTACTCGAGCATCCCCCTGCCTCTGCCTTTGTCTCCGCTGACCGGATGGGACGCCTGCCCACAGCGTCTCCACAGAGCCAAGCCCAGAAACTCGGACATCTGGGGACAAGTGCGCCCACACATTTGTGACCGTGAATGCATGGGCGAGGGCATTCAAGGCACGAAGGGGCCCCCAGCACTTGATAATTCTCAAATTACACCCCAAACACCTGGGAAGTCTGAAATGACAATCATTTGGTGGTCTGATCTGTTAAAACAATAGGTTTTAATACTCACTTGTTACTGGCAATAAATGGCCGTAATAACTTGATGATTAAGCTGCTGTGACCTTCATTGAACCTTGACGGTTCTCATTTGCATCCTCATTAAAATGACAGTTTCCCTCTCATTCTTTGAGATCCCTAATACTCTCCTTCCCAGAATTTGCAAAGCCTCCCTAAAGAGTAATTAACTCATGTGATTAAAAATGTAATATGTTGGGGACATTTTTTACTTTAGGAAGGTACCAGGTTAAAAGTTTTAATATGCACTGTATTCATCATAAATCATTTTGATTAAAAAAAAAAACCCTCCCAGAATGAGAAGTAAATGGGAAAGCTTCATTGTCAATGTTGGATTATGATAATTTCTTTCTTATCCTAATTTTTATTAATGGGAAAAAATGATGAACTAAACTAACCCGTCAAACTTCTGTACCTTCAAAGCCGCAATCCAGGCTCCCAGGCGCTTTCCCCCAGACCCGGCCTGGCCCTGGCGCCTTTTAGAACATCCGGAAGTCACTTATCTCCCTGTTCTTCAAAGGCCCCTGCAGGCCCCCAGGAACCTCTGAGCAGCCCCCAAGGATGAGGACGGCTCCAGGGACAGGGGCTCCAGACAGAGGGTGCTCACCGCCTGCCGCCAGGGGCACGTCCTTGTTGCCCGGACGCTCACAAGCTGAGGATTGAGGCCTGGACAACACGACTGTCCCCCAGACCCCCGCGGGCTCACTGTGTACCCCCCAGACCCCGCAGGCTCACTGTGTCCCCCCAGACCCGGCGGGTCCAGTGTGTCCCCCACAGGCCCTGACACCCGCTGAGTGCCAGCTTCCCGCCTGGGTTCCGGGACCCCAGATGCCCTCTGAGTGGGACCCCTGAGCAGAGGAAGCCACTGCAGTCCAGGCCCGGCCCCGGGGTCCCCTCTCCCCATCTGCCTGACTGTGGTCCCCCCATGACACCCCTGCGCCCGGCGGCCTCCACCCAGGGTGGTGCCTCCCACTTTCCCATCCCCACAGGGCCCGCAGGGGAGGTTCTCAGGATTCCAGGAGAATGCACGAATGAGCCAAGGAGCTGTGAAGGGTGGCCCCCAGCAGGAGAGCAGAACTGGGCAGCGGCCCCCTCCAGGCCAGGCCAGGGGTGTGAGCCGATCTCCCAGGACCCCAGTTCTCAGCCTTTTCCCTCACGGCCGAGCCCAGAGGCGGGAGTGGGTGCCAGGCAGCTGGGCAGACCCCAGTGTGCACGATAAACATTTACTTAAGGTTTTTCCAGTTGTCAGTGTGATAAACGGACCCTTGACAAAATCAATGGATCAAGTAAGCCGAGTTAATCTACAGGAGACCCTCCTGAGGGCATGTCCCACTCCGCCTGTCACTCAGAGCGCTGCAGGGGGTGAAGGTGAGCTTGGTGGGCTCCGGGCTGGGGGCTGGGCTGAGAGGGGAATTCCCGCCTGGGGCCAGGACGGGGCAGAGGGATGGAGCCAGGACAGGGCTGGTGCGAACACAGAGATCCTGGTCACAGGTGAGGTCTAGCAGAGGACCAGCTGCTGGCAGGAGGGGCTCCCCGTCCCAGAACGGCTGGGCCAGGCCAGAGCCCTTGGGATATCGGGATGCAGAATCAGGGAGACCCCGGGGAGCCTGGGCCAAAAGGATCCCTCCCTTGGCAGGGGCCAAGCCTGGGCCCAAACCTCATCCACGCCCGCTTGCTTCTGTAGGAGACCAAGTCAAGTCCAGTTAATTTCAGACCAACTCAATTATATCAACACAATTCAGTGGAAACCATGTGATCTGACTTACAGATTAAAAAAAAAAGTCAAAAACCTCTCCACCACATTCCATCCTCCAGATTCAGCACCGCCTTCCCATCTGTGGGGCCCCCGTGGCCCCTGAAATGAGCCGACTGCACCCCCCACCTCCGCGGACACAGCGGTCCCCTGGGCGCATCTGTCCCGGAACGGAATGACTCCATCTCCTGCTGCCTGCACGAGACGATGGCCTGTCCTTGCAAGTAAAGTTGAACAGGTACAGGCGTGCGCCTGTTCCTCCCAGCAGAAGGCAGCAGGTGGATGGGGCGATGGGGCTCAGGCCAGAACCACTCCCATCTGGCGGTCGGCTGACTCACAGCTGCAGCCTGGGCTCTTCATCCCTGGAGGGAAGGGCCTCGCCTGGGTCACCAGCTCCCGGCCAGGGCCAGCAGGTCGCTGTGCCCCTCCCCCCGCCCCAGCACTGCCCAGAGCCCGGGACCCCAAGCTCTCTGGGAGCCTGGCCTAAGGGGCCACGGCTGGGGTGGGGGCTGTAACCGCTAGCCCCCACAGTGACGCACGAACCCCGCATGGCCTTCCTGGGGCGGAGACCGGGCCCCATGCCTTCCTGCAGTCTCTGGCTGGCAGCCTGGCAGGGCCCAGGAGCCCTTGGCAGGGTATGCCATCTGTATCCAAACCCGTCCCAGGAGCCGCGGGTACACCAAGGCCCTGCCCTGACCTAGGACAAGAGAGGGGCACTGAGACCCAGAACAGGGAGGCCCCCTGATGCCAAGACACGTGGCTGAGGGCCCAGGAAGTCCAGCCTTTGTGGGGGCCGCTGGGCACGGAGGACTCAGGCCTCCTAGGGGCTGGGGTCACAGGACCCAGAGCTGGGTCAGCCTGTACGTGGCCACTTTCCAGACAGCTCCATCCCAGGAGGAGGGTCCTGGGGCCTCCCACCCGGGGGGAGAGCCCCCTGGAGATGAACGGGATCACGTGCTAGCTCACAGCCCCCAGGCAGTGTCTCCTGGCTCCCAGCCCTGTCCTAGGCTGACCCAGGAGACTTGTTCAGCCAGCCGCCCCCTGCTCCCCGAGCCTGGCCTTACGGCCATGGAGACCTCACACATTAAGGCATCTGGTTTCCAAGCAGGGCAGCCAGGCACCCTTCCCAAGACCACGCCCCCGGCCCCCCACCCCTGCCCCCACGAGCAGGACCTAATTCACACCCCAGCCCCTTCTGAGCGGGCAGTCACTCCGCGTCCCTGGTGGACCGTCCTGGCACAATGATGGCTGGGTGGATGAGGCCGGCCTGGCCGTGCCTCAGCGATCAGAGCGGCCGGCCTCCCCAAGGGTCGGCCCAGCCCCGCCAGGACGCCCCTCCCTCCTGCAGGAGGCTGCACTGGCCTGGCAGGTGGACCGGCCTCTGGGTCCCTGACCTGGGGATTCCCCAGCCCCCACCGTGGCTCTGTCGGGCCCTGGAGGCCGTGAGAAGAGTCCAGAAGAGCCAGCAAGTCCCCAGGGCGCCGGCCTCCCGGCCACCGGGACCGGGAGGGCAGCCCCCAGGGGTCTGCCCTGCCACCTGGCCGAGAAGGCTCTCAGATGGGCAGGGCACAGATGGAGGGCCCTGGGCACTGCGGGTTCCTGGCTGTGACCCTGGGGGGCAGGCCTGTGACCCAGGGGCTCCTCTGATGGAGGGGAGGAGGCTGGCGCTCTCGGGGACCCCGGCCCCAAGAAGGGGACAGAGACACCTGCCACAGCAGCAGGCACGTGGCCCCCGGCCACGGGGCCTGTGAGCGCGCCGGCCACGAGGACCGCGCGCATCGCTGACCCCTTTCAGCACCAGCTGGAGAGTCAGAGGGCCCAGTTTCCCCGAAGGTCCCCAGGCGGTGCGCTCTCCCACAGGGCCTCACGCTCTTCATCACGCTGCCTGCTGTCCCCTCCAGCGTCCTCAGCTGGCCCCGGGGCCCCCATCCTGCAGCTCCACATGGGCAGAAGCATGGGGGGGCTGGGGCAGGGGTCGCCCCGGCCTGGGGGCGGCCTGGCTCGGCTGGAGTGGCATCCTCAGGAACGTCGTGCCCCAGGGTCTCCGGCAGCTGTCTGTCTCCTTACGAGATGCTGCAGGGTGGGTGTGAGGAGGACAGCCAAGCCCTGCCCGCCTGCTACTACACCCGCACGTGATCACACACACACACACCTCCCAGACGACACGGTGTGACGGAGCCCTGCAGTCTATATTTAGAGCTGAACTTTAAGTCAAATATCAAGGAGTTCTGGAGCGGAATTCTCGATAGGCTCGGAGCACCAGCCAGGATGCTGTCGCCCGCCTCACCTTGGAGGGGGCGGGGGGCCCTGCCCCGGACTGTCAGAGAGGGCACAGGCTGTCCTTTCCCTGGGAGGCCCTCGGGCCAGAGGGGCCCCTCCTGGTCACCGAGACCTCTGTCCCCCAGAGTGTGGAGGGCTTAGAATGACGCGGGACAGGGGCCTGGAGCAGCAGCCGTGCCGCCGGGACCGAGGGCCAGCGGTGGGCGTGGACCCTCACGACGGCCCGAGGCCCCGGCGCCGGCTGAGGCCCGAGGGAGCGCTTCAACAGCGGCTGTTTTCTGCACAAACAAGTGAGTCCCCTGGTTCCCGACACACTTCCGTCTGAAGGTTCCTGCTTCCAAGGAGACGGTCAGAGGAGGTGTCCCCTAAAGCCGAGGGCCTTGGACCAGGATACATTCTTCCAGGCTCCAGGCCCATCCAGGCCTCCAGCCTGGGACTGTGGGGGACGACGGAGTGGGCCTTCTTGGGAGAAGACCCTCCTCTCGAGCCGAGCGTGTGAATCAGAATCGGGAGTCTCCACGCTGGGTCCCTCCATCAGATGCATTTCTCTTCCCGGTAGAGAGGAGGACAGGGAGCCCAGACCTCAGCTGTCCCACCCACAGCTCGGTGGAAGGTGGGATGGGGCTCGGTGAGGGGGCCCTGCACCATCTCCAAGGCAGCCCTGCCGAGACCCCAGTCTCACAGCAGGGCAGATGGACTGGCGCTGCAGAGATGTCATCCCCTCAGCCCAGGAAGAGCGGGCAGAGGGAAACAGCCCGATGCCCAGCGCCTGTGGGCCTCAGCTCTGCGGATGGCGGGGGAAGCTCCAGGGTGACACCCAATCTCCTAGTGACTTTTGCCCTGGACTCAGAAGGACGCCGGGTAAGTAAGATCAGCCCCTCCACCTGTCAGGGCCGCTGGCCAGCCCCCAGTTCTGAGATCAAAGCTGGCGCTCAAACACCACCTTGACCGCCTCAGCCCAGCACCAAGGGCGCTGTCCAGGGTCCCAGGCCCGTCTGCCTGCTGCCCTGAAATAGCAAAGGCTCCAGGGTGGTTCCCCCATCTGCACCCTCAGCAGACATCACTAATCCATCTCCTTCAGGGCCAAGAAGATGCCAGAACCCCTCCTGCGGGGCATCTGAAACCAGACTGGCGACCGCAGGGGACAAACGTGCGCCATGCTGGACACTCACTGCCCACCGTGGCTTCCTGTCCACCCCTTCCTCTCCCTCACCCCTTGCCCTGTGGCGTGTACGTGTGTGAGTCGTGCTAAAATAAAAGCCAAAGTCGCTGTGTCCTCCCGGGGCATGGCCCTGTGTCCCCCCAGTCAACACCGGCAGGCTGGCCGTCGGTCAACCCAGCAGCGACAGTCAGGACTGCGCTGGTCGCACGGTCACTGCCCGCGCTTGGAACAGCCCACAGAGGCGTACGCTTCTGTCCGCTCAAGCACATGCCGGCCGCAGCGTTTCTGATGACCTGGACTGGAAAGTCTGAAGTCCTGATTCCAGGCCTCCCGGGCCAATTGGCGACGGTGTGCGTCTCCTGCGGGGCTCATTGCTGTAGGCCGCCCGGAGGCGGAGCGGGCACTTGGAGAGGTCTCCTTAGGCTGAGATCACTCTCCTTTCAAAGGCTGTTTTAGGACCTTCCTTCCAGCAGCTCCGGGACGGTTCCGGCCTCCTCCTGGGGCTGGGACCTCGGACGTGCAGAAGCGTCCACTCCTGGAATCAGGAAGCACCCACGTCCCCCACTCGCCCCAGGCTGGCCAGACTCTGAAGTGCCAGGTCCTGTGCCGGCCCCGGGAACGCAGCCTCGCGTGGGGTCCCTCGGGAGTTCAGAGGGGACGTGAGGTCACACTGATGCCCCTCGCTTGGGGTCCCTCGGGCGTTCAGAGGGGCCATGAAGCTGACGTGACTCTGAGTGTGTGGTTCCTGCCGCTGCGTGTGGGGACCCGGTGGCAGGATGTCTGGGGGAGGCCCTGCCCAGCAGCAGCGGGCCCTGTGGGCATCCTCACGGCGCTGGCACCCATGTCGGCTCTGAGACCAGCGGGCCACATGCTCGGTATGTACACCCTGTGGCTCCGTCCCTCCTCGGGAGAAAGGGGCCGTGAGGGCGCCTCGTGGTGGGAGCAGCAGCCGTGAATGAGTCACTCGAGGAAGCCGCCAGGACCCATGCCTGGTGCGCAGTGAACCTCCCGGGAGGGTCCGAGCGTGGAGGGCACGTGCCCAGCGGGGGGCTCGGCCCCGCGGTCCCTGGTGGTGTCCGGTCCTCACACCTGGGTTCACTGTTCGAGGCCGCATGGGCAGTGGGGGCCACAGACGGATCCCAGCGCCAGGGGGTGGTCCCCAGGCTGCTGCGTCCTGGCCCCGCTCCGGCCGCATCCCGCCCCTGGAATGCACGGTCAGGCGCCTGCAGGTCAGGCCTGCAGGAGAGCGGACAGCCTGGACGCATGAGAGCCAGCCCAGGCCCTTGGGAGCGCCAGCACGCTGAGTTCCTCTAGCCTGCTCAGCACGGCGGTGGGTGCCGTCTCCAAATGCCACTGCGTGAATAGGATGAACGCGATTTAAATCCAGATGAAGGCCCCTTTCTGAAAGGCACGCGGAAGCGCGGAGGCACCAAAGTTCAGGATGAGCAGAGTCCGGAACCACGAGCCCACCTCTGGCTCTGGGGCGAGGGCGCGCCGGCCAGCAGTGCGCTCGGGCCACAAGCATGCAGGGGTGGCCTTCGGTATCTGGCCGGCTGCACGGGCGGGACCTTCACACCCCAGACCCCTTGGCCAGGAGTCTCTCCAACGTCTGGAGAGAGCAGAGAGGCACCGTGCCCTCGGTGGGGGGTGGGGGGTGAGCCCTGCATTTGGCAGAACGAGTGAGACCTGCTCCGGTCGGGAATGGACTCTGCGTGTTTCCATTTCGGAGACAATTTAAGACGGGATGGGCACTGCCATTTCATGCCAATGAATTTACATTTGAAAACTCTTCTTGGGGTCAATTTGATTTCTATAAAGGAGGTCGCTTTGGACAGAAGCCTCCACGCGGGGGTGACGGCGCTGTGTCATCTCATTCCCAGAAAGACAATGAATTCAGAGAAAACGGCCGGCTCCCGGCCGGATCTCAGGCCTGCATTAAGCACCTGCCGTCTGACAGGCACCCGAGGGGGCTGGATGGAGGGGCCAGAGCTGAGGGCAGTGGTGGGCAGTGGGGGAAAGGCCCTGCCCTCTCTGATGCTGTGCCCCTGGATGGCCTGTGTTAGCCAGGGGGCTGAAGTGCCCTGGGGCCTGGCGTGGGCCCCTGGCGCTTCACACACAGAGCAGCCCAGAGGCTGGGGCCTGGCCTGCTGAGCCCCGCAGGACCCCAGGGGGTCCACAGCCCTGTCTTGAAGGCCTGGTCTGGGTCCAGGCTAGCCCTGCAGCAGCTGACCCCAGACTCGAAGCTGGGACCACCCAGCCGACCCACAGACCCCCGCCTGCGTGCTGAGCCCCTGAGCTGTCGGCCTGGCACCCAGAACCCCAGGGCAGCAGCTAGCTGAAGCAGACCCTTAGTCTCGAAAGCAGGCTGGCTGAGACGCCAAGCCAAGCTGACCCGAAGAAGGGGCAGGTCACCTCCAAGTTACCGTCTGTGATGGGAGGCGGGGGAGGGGCACCAGGGCGAGTGGGGAGACGCGTGGCATCTCAGATCATCTCTGGAGACGTGGCTGAAATCCCCAGCGTCTTCCTCGTTACTCTCACTTGTGAGCAAAGAAGTGAGCATCCTCCCCAGGGATCTCCACCCCAGGAGCGCTGACCTGGTACATTTGGGGAACCCACTGGGGGCCGCTCTTGGCGCGTCTTCAGCTTGGAAGCTGCCCCCCCGGCGGCAGCACCAGGGCCCACATCGTCCCCTGGGACAGACTTCAGGGTCCTCACCCCCGTCCGAGGACGTCGGAGGACCCAGCAGGGAGTGCATACAGGGGGTGGACATGGCAGGACACGAGGGTGCCTGCTTCAGCCCTGGACGAGCAGACAGCCTTATCCTGCTCCCGTTTCTGTCGTGGATGAGACGTCAGATGTCAGGCAAGTTAGTTCATGTCGACTTTCTCAATTGTCCCCACCCAGAAGACAGGGGATGGGGGACGTTATCCGCTGTGGGGCAGCGACTTTCAACCTTGCACGTGCATCAGACCCCCTGGGGAAAGATGGGGGAACCGGGTCCTACTGGGAGTCTCCAATTCAGGGGGTCTGGATGGCCCAGAACCTGCATTTCTGACTGGCTCCCGGGCGAGGCGGAAACCCCACTCTGAGGACCACCGCCTAGACAGGGTCGTGAAGGTTCAAGGAGCTGATGCTGTGAATGGCAGACGGAGCCGGCAGGTGACACAGAGCTTCCAAAGGACAGTCGCTGCCACCTCCACGGGGGCCACTTAGGTAAAGTCTGCAGGCCACCCAGGTGCAGCGGAGTGACCGGTGTCAGGTCCAAGGTCCCCTCTGCCCCTCTGGTCCCAGCTCCCGTCCAGGACTGACATCTCAGTGTTTGGAATGTCACAGGTACATCTTGAAAGGAAAGGCCTGGGATGGGGGGTGGTCCCCACACCCAAGAGCTCCCTGGACAGGTCCAAACCGAGGGGCCAGCATCTCCGCGGGGACAGCTCAGGGATCCCTCCGTCCAGAATGCCAAGGGGTCTCCAGTGGGGCACCCCCACGCCCCCCATGGCAGAGGAAGGGCGGCCCACCCCAAAGCGCAAGAAGCGCAGGACGCGAGGTGGCTCCCAGGAAGCAAGGGGCTCGGCTGGAGGACTTGCTGCCTTTTCATTTGAAAATAGAGATACCATCAGACGTTTTGATCATTTCTATTTTTGTTTCTACGCCTCAATTTTGGCAGTTCTCTCCCGGGAGCTGGGGGGTGGGGGGAGAAACACATTTTTCTCTACCATTTTTAATCTTCTTTTATTTATCAAACTTAGCTCCTCTTTTGGTGGATTAAAACAGACTTGGACAGAGTCTGGAAAAACAAACTCTTCGGAGACAAGACGAGGATTGAGTCTGGCCAACTGGCTGCTCGCAGCTCTCTGGGAGCTTCGTGTGCATGGGGGTGGGCCCCCTTCCTCTGCCATGGGGGCATGGGGGGTGCCCCGCTGGAGACCCCTCGGCATTCTGGATGCAGGGATCCCTGAGCTGCCCCTCGGAGATGCTGGCGCCGTGGTTTGGACCCATCCAGGGAGCTCTTGGGTGGGGCCACCCCATCCTAGGACTTTCCTGGAGCTGCGGCGGGAACAGCAGCTGTAGGTGCCCTCCTCTCCCCACGAGCCCTGGGGGCTTCCTGGGAGCCTCCAGGACTGTGGCTCCTGGAACCAACCAGCCGGACCCCAGCATTGTGGGGGCGTCTTTCCAGAAGCACAGACGCCTCTGCTGGGAGGACGGGCGTGCTGTTCGCTGGGCACCAGGGGATGCGCACAGCTCGAGCAATCCTCTGACCCCCCGGGCTCCTTGGGGAAACGAACTAGAGTGCGAGACCCCCTTCCCCATCCCAGGCTTGCAGGGAGCCCCGATGGGCGGCGTCAGGGAGACAGAGGACCCCACCCAGGTGGTCCTTCCTCTGAGAGCTCTCAAGGGTCTCCAGGGACTGTCCACACACAGGACAAGGGTTTGTGGGTGAACCCAAACTCTGCTGGCACATCGGGCTCGAGTCCCCGTGGCCCGGGACAGGTGAGCCCAGAACGAGGAGAGAAAACCCAAGGAGCGGCCCTGGGATGCTCTGGCCGTGGTGCACCCACATGGGGCTGCAGAGAAGGGGCGGAGTGCAGCCGCGGGAACACAGCGCCTCTCTGCAGCCGGGAGGGGCTGGCGTGTGTTTACACGATTAACACGCCCTTCCCACAGGCCCACACTAGCGTCTGGCGCAGAGCCTCCACGAACACTCCCTCCTCAGACGTCACCCAACGGAGGTCTACGGCGTCCCTGGGAAGTCCTCCAGGACAGCGGGCAGAGGGTCCGCAGCCCTGATAAGACCCCCATCTGCAGGGCAGGGGCTCCCACTGGCCCCCAGGGTGAAGCATGGAGGCCGTCAGGCCCAGACCAAGAGCTCTGGGCAAAGCTGGGGGCCTGGAGGCGCTCGGGAATCCTGGAGCCCCCGGAGGCTCTTCCTGCGGGGACCGCCGACCCCTGCCCCGGGACCCTGGCCTGGCAGGTGAAACCAGTGCACGTCGGGTCGGCCTCTGGTGCACCGGAGTTTGGGGCTGAGCGGTCTCAGAACTCCGTGCCAACGTCGCAGGACACCAGGCGGCTCATGCAGGCCAGACCACCGCTGTCAGATTCCCCTTCGCGTGGGCCACCTGGGCCGGGCCAGTCCAGCCTCCTTTAAGTGCCAGGGGCTGAGCCGAGCCTGGCCTGGCTGCGAAGGGGCCAGTCCCCGCTGTGATACTCGGCCCCATTTCCCTGCAGTTCGGGGTCTGCTGGAGTCCTGGGGGCCACTCCAACCTCTCCTGGCGGGGGTGTCTCGTGGGCTCACAGATGCCAGCTGGAAGGGAGCCGCCCTCCTGGCCAGGGCCCACCTAACAGACGCCCGAGGGCCACGTCTGAGTAAACCCAGCCCTCCCCAGACCCCGAAGTCAGGGCCCAGCCAGGACAGGGCAGCATCAGCCCAGGAAGGGAAGGGCGGGGCCTGCCGGCGATGAGAAGGGCGGGGAGGCTGGCAGGCTGCCCCCCAGGACCACTCCTGGTTCACAGCAAAGCTTCTGCCCCCCGTCCAGACGGCTCCCGGCCACAGGGCAGGCCGGGCAGGCGGCCTTGGGTCAGGGAGCACCAGGCAGGCAGGCAGGCTCTCCTCGGACGTAAGACCCCTCCACCCGCTCTCCTGGGTGACATTTCCTCCAGAGGAACCGGAAAGGTCACCTCCTGTCCACTCAGGCCGGCTTTCCGGGCAGGATTACATTTTACGATCCGTTTATGAACATTTTGTCTTTACGTTCCACAAATGTTATTGCGCAGAGTGACTGGGGCCCGACCTCCCGCCCTGGGGAGGGTGAGTGTCTTGACTGATGGGTGTTGGGTAATGAGAGCTGACGACGCTCAGCCCTTGCGGCTGCACAGCCAGAGGAGGAACTAAAGGCAGGGAGCGCGACCCTGATGCTTCCCTGGAAGGAGGTGCAGGTGCCTGGCCTGGGCCTGGAGGCAGGGCCGCTCCCCCAGGGCTCGCCGGGGTGGGTGGGGACTGTGATGGGCCGGGACGCCCCCCCAGGCAGGAAGTTTCGATGGACGCTTTCAGGTGACTCCCGGGCGCCCCTCAAAGCAAGACAGAGACGTGCCGGCCACACAGGGCTCCCCACGCCGAGGAGGCTGGGCTGCAGCTGGTCCTGTCCCCCTCCTGGGGTGGGCTGTAGGCGCCTGGGCCTCCTGGAGGCTGGGTGGCCACCCCTGGCCCAGGGCCCACCTGGGGCTCCGCCCTGCATCCGGCCCTTGCACACGGCTTCATGTGAGTGGGGGGCTCTCCTTTCCTGGGAGGGAGGGACTAGGGGAAGGGCATGGCCACTTCCCAAGAGCATGATTGAGCATCACCCCTGTGTCCTTCGAGGTCCTTCCCCTCCCGAGGCCGTCCTGACCCACTCGGGACCATGCTCACTCACCTCCACACCCCGAGGCTGGGGTCCTGCTGAGGCCCCGGCAGTGGGGCTGCTGGGAAAGCTGCAGTCCCCCCAGTTGGCTCACGAGGACCCCTACACCCTGGAGGATGGGGAGTGGGGCCCCACCACTGACTCCTCTCACATGGGGCTGATGGTAACCCCGGACGGGTCAGCTCTGTTTGAAAGTAACAGATGTCACCTTCCAGCCAAAACGCGCCTCCATCACCTCCCAACAGCCAGAAAGGGTGGTGCTGTCCGAGGAAGCAGCAGAGGCGTCAGCCTGCTTTGATGGGCTGAGTTATATCCCCTGAGAGAGATCGAGTCCTGACCCTCGGAAGCCCCTGGCGCCCAAATGTCTTCATCTGGAAACAGGGCGGCTGCAGACCCGGCTGGTGAAGATGAAGCCTTCCCAGAGCAGGGAGGGGCCCGATCCAAAGAGACTGGGTCCTCGTAAGAGGAGAGACAAGAAACGGAGATCTCCCTGCGAGTTTGGAGGCAGAGCCCGGAACGACGCAACATAGGCCAAGGCGCCCCGTAAGCTGGCAGAGATCAGACTCCCCGCCTCTCAGACCTGCAGCCTCTTCTCTGAGCGCGAGGCGGTAAAGCCCGCTGTCTGAAGCCACCAGTTAACGGCGCTCTGTCACAGGGGCCCCGGGAAGCCACACGGATGGCTGGAGACACTGGAGCCAGGCAGGACACCCGGGCAACCTGAACAAGTGGGCTGAGCCGGAGGCACTCAAGAGCCAGTGGACACATGCCTCTTGGGGCCGGGGCCCTGCCGGGTCACTCGGGTTGCAAGGAGTGGCCTCCAATCACAAAGGAGCTGCCTGCCTGCCTCACTGCCCGCCAGTCCCCAGGCTGGGAGCAGAGCCCCACCTTGAGGGGCTGTGAGTCTGGGACCAAGACGGGGGGGAGCTGAACCCCAACACAGGCCGCCTGCAGGGACCCCCAGCACCTTCACACTGGCCGACAGGTAAGTGTGACCACGTGCACAGAGTCTGCCCGAGACTTTGCACCTGGGCCAGAGGCCGGGCCCGGGTCAAACAGGGGGTGTCCTCCTTAAGAGAAGCAGCCCCCGAGGCCCCCGATTCTGCATCTTCCAGCCAGAAAAGCACCAAGACCTCATCACCATTCTGGGTTCCCGCACACACGCCCACAGACCTCGGGGAGATGGACCCGCGGGTCCCTGCGGGAGCGGGGACGGGGGTCCTCAGCCCTGTGCACCCACTCCAGGAGGCTCCGGGGGGAGCGCCTGCGGGGGCCCACACACAGGGCCCTGACCGCGGCCCCGCGTCTCCCCGCACGAGGGTCCTCGGACCTGCCCCTCAGCCCCGGGTCCCACCTCCCCGCGGGAGACGCTCTCAGCACCGGAGCGTCACACCCACAGGTAAACCACCGCCAGGCCCGACACGACCTGCCGGCTTCTAATAAACGGCTGCTTCTATCATTGGCGGTGAAAAACGGGCTGCCAGACAAGCACAGAACAAACCCGGACACGGAGCCACAAATGTCCACCCAGACGTCGGAGAGAAGCCGGGGCCGGGGCCGCGTGGTTGCGCACGTCAGCGACTAAATGCTGAACAGCACCATCTTGTAGAGAAGGAATGACTGGCGAATTACAAGATCCTCGCAGTCCAGTAACTTGAGGGAGAACTGCAAGCAAGCACACGGAGGCTTAGACTCGCGGAAAGAGCAAAGGGCATGTTTGAGGCCATGCCGGGGCCGCAGGCGGGCGCTCTGCTGGGGGTCAGGCAGCAGCCGCCTCCCCGGCCCCTCCTGGGGTCCCCGGGTTTCCCCTCTGAGCACCTGTCTTCCGGGGCACCTGGTCCATCCCCGGGGGCGGCCCCACCAGCTTCAGCCTGTCCGCCCCCTCCACGTCCCGCCTGCAGTCCTCGGTTCCAGAACAGGCTTGTCCAGCTAGGACACCTGTAGTCTCCCAGGCCCGGACCCAGTGCTGGGTGGGGAGGCCCTGGCCTGGGTCCCGCTGAGGGGCTCGCTGGGGCCCTGAGGGAGCCGCCCGAGGGGGCGAGACACGGGCAGCCCACCTGCCTCTGGACCCGATGGCCCTCCCTGTGCCGGCCGCCAACGGCCCTCTGCTGTTTAAGCCGGGGTGTGTCAAGCTCTCGTCACCTCTGACCGGGAGCGCGTCTCAGCTTCTACAACCCTCTGGGCAGCCCTGAGCGGGGCTGGGATGAGATGTCACGGGCTCCCCCGTCCAGGGCCCTCTTCTCCCCTCGCCAGGCACTGCCAGCTGCCCTGATGTCCCCTCTGCCTCCCCACGGGCCCCACGCCACGTCCCACCCCCGTGGCCCGATCGCCAGCAGCCCCGGGAGCCTTCAGAGGCTGAATCCGACTGCCTTCCTCTGGAGGCTCCACTGCACGTGGAACCAAACCAAGGCCATGTCCGCCCCCAGGACTGCCTGCCTGCACCCTGGCTGCACAGGGTAGGGGCCCCCGCCCACGCGCCACCCCGGGATGCCTGCACGGGGAGCCTGAGGGCCCCTGCCCGCGCGCTCTGTGCGTGTGTGCGGGGGCCCGGGGCTTGGCTTGAGGCCTTTGCGTTTTTCTGTCCTGAAGATGCAGGACCCGCGGCCTTGGAGGCCGCCTCTCTCAGCAACCTCACTCCTGGACGGGCTGAGTGCCCCCGTGAAAGACCTGCTTCCCGCCATCCAGCCTTCAGCAAAGTGCCACCTCTGGGGCACGGGCCTCCCCGAGCACCCACCCCTGCAGCCTCCGCGCCACCATCAAGCTCCTGTTGTGATTCTCGGAAGGGACCGTCCAGGGTGGGACAGACCTGCTACGTGCTCGTTCATCTGCTTCTGGCTTCTCCTCCAGGGACCGGGGCCTCGGGTGGAGGAGCCTAGGCTTTGCAGCGGCACTGGCAGCGCCCGGGGTCTCGGGCAGCCCTGCCCACGTCACGGAGGCAGAGACGGCAAGACCAGGCCCCGCCACCCCGGCAGTTCCCCGAACAGCCGTTAACCTCCATTCCTCATCGCTTCCTAACACTCACATCCTTCCTAAACGCCGTCCCAGCTCGGAGCAGAAAGGCGGAAGGTGGGGAAGCAAAGCTGCAATGACAGACGACACCCTCTCGACGCAGCACCGTCTTTAGGAAAAGTCCACACGATGATTCTGTTTCAGACCAGGAGCCCAAAGGGAGATCACGTGGCTTTTCTTTTCGGGGACGCGGTAACCGCCACTTCGGAGGAGGCCGCCCGCCAGGCCCGTCCCGCGGGGCCCGACCGCGCAGTCTACCCCAGAGTCCGTGTCCTATTACGGCGTCTTCTGTGCCTCTGATTACCTGGCAAATAAACCAATTTGGGGGCCCACCGGGGTCTTTCTGGCCGCCTCTCCAGGGCCCTGCCTTCATTACCACAAAGCCAGCATCTGCCGTGAGACACAGAAATGTCATTATGCGGCAAGAAAGCAGGGCCTGAACACAGCAATTACCCGGCAGGTCACGGAGGGCCCCGGGGACTCAGCTCGGTGGAATCCAGCCCGGCCTGATCAGAGCTGCTCCCAGGACGCTCCACACCCGAGGCACCGCGTCTGACTCATTACCGAAAGTGAACGTGTCCCCCTCCAAAATGTGTATCTATTCTTGCCTGAGCACAGACATCTACTGCACACGTTACAGAACACACCCTGAAAAGAGAAAGAAGGAGATAAACACGAGGGGGCTTTCCCTCTGGGCCCCGGGGCTCATCTCCGTGGCCCCAGAGGCCGCCCTGAAACCCCGAGCCAGGCTGTGCAGGCCACACACCGCCCCTGGTGCTTCACGCGATCTGGGCCCTTTGTCGCAGTTCTAACCCTTCAATAATGTGAAACCCACTCCTGGTGGGTGCCACTGAACATCTCAGTCATGTCTGACTCTTGGCGACCCCAGGGACTGAAGCTCGCCAGGCTCCTCTGTCCATGCGATTCTCCAGGCAAGGACACTGGAGTGGGTTGCCGTGCCCTCCTCCAGGGGATCTTCCCGACCCAGGGATGGAACTCGGGTCTCCTGCATCGCAGACAGAATCTTTACTGCCGAGCCACCTGGGAAGCCCGGCTCCCTGAAAATACAAAAGCAGGCCACGGGCAGGAGTGCCAGGCAGTGGGTGACAATGACACCCGTGTGCCACCTGGAAACCACGGGGCGTCCACAGAGACCCCCCGCCACGCCCGTCCTGACCCCCCAGCCCCCCTCCTGGCCTGAGGAACTTCTCGGGACCAGCAGGCCCGGGGTCTTCTCCCCGATCCCCCGGCCACGTTCCCGCAGGCAGGCAGCAGCCACTGAGGACAGGATGCTGTTGACAAGGAAAGCCCAGGTTAACAGCTCCTTGGGCGGCGTTTGAAATGTCACATGTTGAGAACCAGGCTGGCGTCCGGGTTCCTCCTGGGCAGGGTCGGGCGCCGCACGCCGGGCCACGGACCCCTGAGGACGCGTCACGTCGGCGCCCGGGGGCCCGTGTCTGCTCGTCACCGGGGGTCTCTGGGCTCATACACCGTCAGCACCGCAAGGACAGCTGCTGGGGGACTCCCTGTCCCGAACTGGGCTTGCAGGTGAGCAAAGGAGACCCCTCGCTTCCTGGCTCGAGGGAGTGGAAGCCCTAGGAAGGACATGTCTCCTCCGTGCGTCCCTGCAAAGCCTAGGCTCCCGCCGGCCCTGAGCCGGGGTGAGGTGGGAGGAGTCCAGGCCCCGGGCGTGTGTGCGCGTGTGTGCGCGTGTGGGCATGAGGGGGTGCAGGCGATGCGCAGACCCAGTCCCTCACCCACACACAGACGCTGTCTCTCCCAAGTTCCCCAGAAGAAAACCACCAGATGCTGCAAAACCCTGCTGGTCTGTCGTCAGCCTCACGGGTGGAGCAGAGAGCCACAGGCCGCCCGCCCCACAGGGGTCGTGCACAGGTGTGCGTGTGCCAGGGCTCCAGTCCGAGCAGCCTTTGCACACGTGTGTCTCTGCTATGCATGTGTGATGTACACGCAGCCACACAGCTCTGAGTTCAGATGGTTCACCCCCACACAAAGGTGGGGCTTCCCTGATAGCTCAGCTGGGAAACACTCTGCCTGCAATGCAGGAGACCCCGGTTCGATTCCTGGGTCGGACAGATTCCCTGGAGAAGGGAAAGGCTACGCACTCCAGAATTCTGACCTGGAGAATTCCATGGACTGTATAGTCCATGGGGTTGCAAAGAGTTGGATAAGACAGCGACTTTCACTTTCACACAAAGGTGGCCGAGGCTCTTTGCTTCCTCTCTGCCTGCACAGGGCTCATGAATATTTATCTACACACATATGCGTGCATGGATTAGATCATTTAAACTACCTATGTGTGTAGAAAACACACTCTTCTGAGTCACGGGCACATCCAGTGGGACGGTCACCATCACACGACCCGGTAGAAACGTCCTGTCTTCTCAGGAGCTGCAGCTGTGCACGCTCACACACACAACCAGGACCAGAATGTCCCGTGACAAAGGCTCGATTCCTGCCCTCACGTCCGCTCCACCAGGCTGGGAGCCTGGCCAGGGTGTCTTCGAGGAGTGCCCCGCCAGGAACACGGGCCCAGAGGGTGGGAGCCCCGCATCCAGCAGACAGAGCCGGGGAGAGGCCTCCCAGAGGTGGGGTACACGTGGATGGCAGGGCCGGAGCACATCTCCGCCTGCCCCCACCTCCCTGGCAGGTGGACAAACAGTATCGCCTTCTCCACGATCCGAGAGCTTCCCTCTAGATGGGTGGCCCCAAGGTTTTCAGCCGCAGGGACTGTCTCACGGAAGATGGCTTCTCCAGGGACAGATGGGGACGACTCGGGCAAGAATGGAGCGCTTCGCTCGCCTGCCCGCCACCCGCCCCCTGCTCAGCAGCCCAGTTCCTGACGGTCCACGACCCGGGGGTGGGGGCCCCGCTCGAGACACACGGGTCGGCCACACTTCCTTCCCAGCGGCCCGTGTGGAGCTGTGTCCCTGGAGTCATTCTGGAGACAGAAGTGTGAGCGGGACACCACTCACTCTGCCCGCCCGCCCCACCCTGCCTCCCGACAGGCAGGGGGTCCTGTGGCCCTGTCTGGGCGGGGCCGGGAGCTGAGACCCACCCAGGCCAGGCTGAGCCCAAGAGGGGCTGCCCACGACCCCAGGCTGAGGACGCGCCTGTGAACTTCATGCTCTGCGGCCCACACTCCTTGCGGGCAGAGGGCAGGCGCCGGCCCTCCCTGGACCGTGGGTGACACCTGACGCATCGTTGCTGACTCGGCCCCGGGGTCAGCGTTGAAACCTTCCCGACGGCCTCCTCCGGGAGGCTCCTTCCGTCAGGGACAGCAGCCAGGCCAACCGCGGAAGCCCCTGGGCTGAGCGGCACGGCCGGGAAGGGGTGGGCGGAGGGGCCGGGGCTCTTTGGAGCCGTGGGGGGGACGGAGCCCCTGAGCCGCGGGCCGCACCCATGCACACTCTCATATACACACGCACTGTACACATGTGCCTACCATCTGCACACACTCCACACACAAACATGCACATTCACGCACACACAATGCTCTCAGATGCACCCTCGTGCATGCACACAGGCGCACACGTGCACACGCACTGGGACGTCAGCTTTCCCCCACCATGGAGACTCCGGGCCTCCAGGGGAATAGGAGCCATGTGCCCACGAGGGAGAAGGACGCTTTGCCACCTGGGGCCCCTGACAGCCCCCTAAACCCCAGTCCCCCAGGGGGACCAGGCGCACGGCTTCTCCCAGGAGCCCAGGAGGGCTGCCCACGAGCTGCGTTCAGTCTGGAGAAACCAGCTCCCACAGGTGGCTTTCACCCCCTTGCCCCGAGCACCGGCCACCACATGCACGGCTGGACCCTGTGCCCTCAGGGAGGCCCATCTCTGGCCAAGACCCCACAGCAAAGGCAGCCAGGGCAGGGTGGCTCAGCCCATCGGACACACGGCAGGAGGGCGGAGCCCACCACGTCGGCTCTGGCGGTGGTCCTGGCGTCCACCCTCCCTGCAGGGCTCTGGCAAGGACCCAGGGCTTGGCACATGGTCAGCCCCACCAGGGTGGATGCCAGGACCACCGCCAGACCCAACGTGGTGGGGTGGGGCCTTGTGGACGAGGCCCAGGGGGACCCGAGCATGCTTCTGGGGATCTGAGTCTCCTGACTGTGTGCAATGACCTACGCCTCTCCCTCACTCCGGAAGAAGAATGACTGAAACCTAATCATGCACAAAGCCTGTCCTCCCTGTCCCCTCCTCTGAGTCACTGCGGCCTCTGAGCCGTGACCCCTCCTGGGCTCCCCTTGGGCCCGGGGGGAGGTGGCCGGGGTGATGCCGGGGTGCAGGCTGCCTGCTGCCTGCCGCAGCATCTGGATCAGGGCGCGCTGGGGATGTGAGCAGGGTGGGAGGCCCGGCCCGGCCCGCACCCTCCCGACTCGGACAACCTGCTGCCCCTATCCCCTGAGCCACCCTCAGGTCCGCCTTCTGGAAGGTTCTGGGTTCCAAGGCCAGGTTGGCCGACCCTGCAGACAAGAGGAAGTAGGAAGGACAGGAGGGACGGCCTGGGGGCGGCTGGGAGAGGCACCCGCCTCTGCTTGGAGCACTGGGGCACTGACCCCTGTTCTGGGTCCTGCGTGGCCGCTGGGATCCCGGGGTCTCCCCAGGAGAAGCTTCTGGGCGAGAGTGGCCCTTAAAGGATGGGGCAGGAAGGCTCCCGGGGGCTCCCGGGCAGGAAGCCACAGCTCCCTGGCCACCCTGCATTCTTTCATTCGCTCATTCATTCATTCATCCATCCATTCAGTCCTCGCCCACTGGTGCAGACAGACATCCGTGTCCACGTAACACAAACGCGTTCGCTCATCTGCTCTTGTGTCCCAGGAGGAGATCGGCTGGAGGCTCTGAAACACCGCCCTCTGGGAGGAGAGCTAACAGGGCAGGTGGCCCGCACAGCCCAGCTTGGGGCCCAAGTCCCCCAAGGCTGGACCCAGCCCCACAGTGGGGAGCGGAGACCCTGGGAGGGGCCTTCGGAGGCCTGGGTTCTCCAAAC
The DNA here is from genome assembly GCA_015832495.2 of Alces alces. Lineage (NCBI taxonomy): Eukaryota > Metazoa > Chordata > Mammalia > Artiodactyla > Cervidae > Alces > Alces alces. The sequence continues at coordinate 1,724,935 of JADEYB020000018.1, forward strand.
GCACACATCCGACTTCCACAAAATGAATACCGAAGTTACGAAGGGCCTTCATCACGAGGGAGGCAATATTTAAAGGCAAAGAAACTGTTCCGCAAAGTCACAAGGACAACATCTCCCTTTCAGAGGCGCGTGGCCCATCTCGCAGTTGACGTCACTGTTAATTTTTTCTAATAACACATTCAAGAAACAAAGCAAAGCAAAAGAACCATCAACTCAGCGTTTAGAGCAACATGTTTTGACAGCGTATTTTTAAACGAATCCCCGCTTCCAATGAAAGTGCCATCTTGCAATCTTTGAAAGTCTATTCAGTATCTACCAACATGATTATCTCATTCTTCCTACGATAAAAACTCCCAGATACATAATGACAGCACGATCAACATGCAAATGCATTCACGGGACACGGTCTCTTCCTGCGGGGACCAGGAAGGAGGAACAATGCGCGATGCCCCCGGGAGCTCCCGCAGGCCGCTGCGCAATGCCTGCTCGCAGAGGGTTAAGGGGAACGAGAGGCGCTGTGATGCCCGACCCGGTCCTCAGGGCCCAGGGCCGGGGGCTCGGGGCTCAGGGCCCAGTACGCCACCCTCAGATGGGGCTGTGGGCGTCAGCTCCGGGAAGGCTGGGCCGCTGCACCTGTTCCCGCCCTTCCCACGGAGAGCTCCGGTGTCAGGCGTCCCTCCGCCCGAGGGCCCTGCAGTGGGAGCTGCCCCAGGGTCCTGGGAGGCTGCAGGGACGCCCGCACGGGTGCAGGCACAGCCGGTGTCTCTGCCACCTGGGAACACCCGGGCGAGGCCCTCACAGCTGCGCCCTGTTGCCCACCTGTATCAGGAAGCCGGTGGCACGGAGCCCTCCCACCCACCAGCCCCTGGAAGGCAGATGCAGGGGTCCCTGAAGACCTCCGAGGCCGGCAGCCAGGCCTGTGTTCCCCAGGGCTCCCTCGGGGCCGCCTGGTGCTCTCATCCGAGAGCCGAGCTCAGTCAGACAGAGCCCCCTCAGGGGCCCCCAGGTGATGGCGTGGCCCAGGGGGCAGGAAAGGCTCAAAGGACCCCGTGTCATCAACCCAAGGATGGGGACCCCACAAGCACCGTGAAGGAGAAAGGGCTGTGGTTCTCAAAGTCGGCATCCACACCCAGAAGGGAAGCCCTGCTTCTGAGGCCAGGTTGCTGCAGAGACCTGGGGGGAAGCCCCCAGCAGAGAGCCCCCCCATCCCCCGGGGAGCGGCATGGGGCTCCAGCCACTGAAAGGCCGTTTTCTATCCGTCAGGAGGCCCCGAGGTGCTCGCGGGCCACAGGACAAGCCTGCAGGCGGCAGCGGGTGGCCACGCCTCTGACCCAGGAGGCTGGACGCCAGGTCTCAGCCGAGGGTTCACCCCGTGTGTGCATGTGTCGAATGCAAACACCAGGCTGGGTACCTGCTTGGCGTGTGTACATGGGTCATATTTGTGCCCACACGGGTGTGCACCGTGTGCGTCCGTGTTGCCGGCACAAACATCCCTCCTGTCTCTGAGGGGCGGCTGTCACTGCGGCTGAATTCCGGCCAGGCGGGGAAGGGGGTCTTGCCACCTCCTGCCTTCCGCCCTGTGTCCCCCTGGCCCGCCCTCTTTTCTGAGCCCTGTCGCTGTCCCCAGGCCCTGCCCTTGGCTCTTGGGGGGCATGCTGGTCCCAGCCTGTGCCCCAAGCCCCGCCCCACTCGCCCCTGCAGGGTGGCACCTGAGGAAGCCAGCTGTCCAGGGGGCTCCTCACAGGGTCAGGGTCAGCCCTCCCCACAGCAAGGGAGACCTGGCAGGCTGGGGGGAGGTGGAGGTGTCAGGGAGCCCAGCAGGGCTCTGGTGAGTGGGCTGGACGGACAGATGGACAAGCGGGTGGACAGATGGACAAGTGGATGGAGGCCAATGGAAGGCAGCCTGTCCAGGGCCACACTCGAGAGGATGGACGCTCTGCTCTTTGGTCGCAGGACAGATGTGACAGCTGACCCTAGACGCAGGAGGGACCTGCGTGTACTGTGCTGTCCTAGCCCAGCCCACAGGCCGGGCAGCTTGAATAGCAGACCTGTCCTGGCTCAGGCTGGAAGCCCAGCAGCGTGTTGGCCGGCCGGCTCCTTCCGAGGTCGTGAAGGAGCATCTTTTCCAGGCCTTTCCCCCGCCGCCGGGGCTCACTGGCCATCTGCGTGTCCCCACCAGCCTGCGCCTTCACACCCCCAGGTGCAGGCCCATGGGGGCTCTGGGTGTCCCCGCCACGCAGGGCTCTCATGAGGACACCGGTCACCCAGCATCAGGCCTCATCTTGACCAGTCACCCTGCATCAGCCCTCTTGCCAAGTATGACCCCGTCCTGAGTTCTGGGGATACGACTCAAGCGCCTAAGGATGGTCAGCCATCTGCCGAGTGAGTTCTCAGTTACGCGGCTGGGTGGAGACTCTGCGCCCAACACCGCAGGGCCCGCAGAGCTTGGACGAGTTTCTGATCTTTAGAGAAAGTGAGCTTGGAGTCTGATTCCGGATGCGAGATTCTGGGGAGGAGAAGCGGTATCACACGTGAGCCAGACCTCACGGAGCTGCCGGCCACAAAGCGGGTGGCGGTCTGAGTAAATATGCCTGTATCATCAAAGATGATCCTGACCCACCAGATTGATTTTACATCAAGGCAGGGTCACAAGCCACAGTTTGACAAGTGCTGGGCTTAGCAGATCCTGGGGACGAGGGACTACTGGGGTGTGGGGGAGGAGGGCCTGAATTTGGGGGGTTCTCCTAAAGTCTATGCACCAAGATGTCGGGGTGGGAAGACTCTGGGTGCTGTGGGTGATGCTGACGGTGGAGACGACACTCAGAGAGACAGAAAGAGACAGACACAGACAGAGACAAAGAGAGAGAGAGACGGGGGAGACAGGGAGACAGACACACAGACAAGGGAAGACAGAGGGGCCTAGGGAGACAGAAGGGTGCTCCTCAACCAAAGATTCAGCGCGAAGCCCACGCCCTGCGTCTCCCCTGGGTAGGCCAGTGCGGAGGCCGGGGCTGCACTCCTGAGCCCCCTGGGGTGCCTGAGGGCTGGGCTACCAGCCCACACGTGGGCATCACGGCCCCACCAGGATGAGTGAGTCCCCACCAGTGCCCACCGCGCGGCCTGGCCTGGGCCCGTGCACTTTATCACCCTGTCGGACCGCTGCCAGGCCAGCCTTCAGTGGGAGTCGATTAACTCACTGGGCACACCCCCCTCCATCCCACCGCAACGCTGACGGGCTGACGGGTCTGACACGGGCCAGACCTGTCACGTGACCACCTCCCAGACACGGCTGCCCGGGCACAGGGCGGGAGACGGGCCTGAAGCCGCCCGTGCCCCCAGCGAAGGCACAGAGAGCACCACCCCCCCCCCCCCCCCCCGAACCACGGGCGCAGAGACCCACTGCCCCAACCACGGGCTCTGAGCCCCGCCCCGAACCACGGGCTCTGAGCCCCGCCCCAACCACGGGCTCTGAGCCCCGCCCCGAACCACGGGCTCTGAGCCCCGCCCCGAACCACGGGCTCTGAGCCCCGCCCCGAACCACGGGCTCTGAGCCCCGCCCCGAACCACGGGCTCTGAGCCCCGCCCCAACCACGGGCTCTGAGCCCCGCCCCAAACCACGGGCTCTGAGCCCCGCCCCGAACCACGGGCTCTGAGCCCCGCCCCGAAGGAGCCCACCCGGCACTCTCGGCCAGAGTCATGCTCCCGCTGCGTTGACCCTGCAGCTTCGAAGACACACGGCCACGGCCGCTGCTGCACCAGGACAGCTGGGCCCCAGGCTGGGGTCAGGTCGACCAGGCCGGGGAGCTGTCAGAGGACCGACCCTCGAGCCAGGGGTCTCAGCTCTGGGGTGGCCTGCGGCCTCGGGGCTGAAGCCGGCCCCAGGCTGTCCAGGGCAGCCTCGGTCGCCCTCTGGGAAGACCTGCCGGCCCTAGGTCCTTCCTGCTGGCAAGGAAGTGCCATGTGTCCCCAGCCGTTCCAGCGTCCTGCTGTCTGCGCACCTCAGACTGCTCCTGCTTTCCCGAGGCAGGCCGGTCTTCCACCCCCAGGACAAGCTGGCCGCGAGCCGGCCCCAGGGGTGGCTGAAGGCCACTTCCGGCCTCACGGGGCGCCGTTTGCCTTGCTCTCACTGCCACGAAGGCACCTGCCCCGGACTCTGCCAGGTCAGCCACCGTGAGCGGACGCCCGGCGGGACAGACTTGGTCTCCAGGGCCTTCCTGCGCTCTGTCCGTCTCTGAGTCTCCGAGCATCTCACCTTCACTGGGACTTGAAGGGGTGATGCTCCCAGGAAGATATGAGCCCACACGCCCGGCAGAGCTGGGCCCTACTCTCCTCGAGGGCTCCCACTCACCCTGTAGCATCATCTCAGCAAATGGAAGAAGTGTGGCGTTTCATCAGCCTGAGCCCATGCCATAGAGGGAGACAGAAACCCAGACGGTGCGAGGATGGAGCGGCCTCCAGGCCCGGGGCTGGGTGGGGGTGGGGGCAGGGGGCCTGCACCACCCTAAGATGGGCAGGAGGGATGGACGGGCCTTGCCTTCAGAGACCCCGTCAGCCCCATGTCAGCCCTGGGCTGCTCACCCTGCTCTTTCATGGAAAACAAGGTCTGCTTGCAGACACCACTGCTGGTCAGATGCCATCACTCCCCAGGGGAGGTGGCAGGAAGTGACCGGAGCCTGGGCAGACCTGGAGCAGCCCTGGCCCCTGCTCCCGCCAGCTCCCAACCCCCTGCAGTTGCGGGGTGCTGCCCGGAAGCCTGGGTTCCGTTTCTGGGACAGAGCTTCCCTCCAGATTCCCCGGGCTTCCCTTGTGGCTCAGAGGGCAAAGACTCTGCCCACAACGTGGGAGACCTGAGTTCGATCCCTGGGTCAGGAAGATCCCCTGGAGAAGGAAATGGCAACCCACTCTGGTGTTCTTGCCTGGAAAATCCCATGGACAAGAAGAGCCTGGCGTCCACGGTTCACAGGGTCACAAAGAGTCAGACACGACTGAGCGACTTCATTTTCTTTTCCCTCCATCTGGGTCCAGGGCCCTCTTCAGCCAAGCCCACGGCTCCTCTGGGCTCCAAGGAGAAACAGAGATGGCACAGACCGTCTCCCAGTGGTGGGCGAGGAGGGTCTCAGACACCATCCCGAGGACACAGACACAGGCCAGGGCCACCAGGGACGAGCGCGATGCTTCATGACCAACCCAGTGCCGACCAGATAGCTCCAGGTGGGAGTTTTATCAGTACACCCTCGCAGCCCACGGCCCAGGCCTCACGGCCAGGTGTCCTCAGCCGCGCTACCACGGGGCCGCTCCGGGTCCCCAGAACCCCACATCTGGAGAAACACCACTCATCAAAGACACCCCGGAAACACAGCTTGGGAGTATCTTTGCTTTTATCCTCAGCTTAACGATGACTAACACCCGGGTGACTTCTTCCTGCTCTCTCCTTGGGGCTCCGGGAACAAACGGCAGCATCAACACCTGAACAGGACAGGCAGTGGGTGATGGAGTCGGCGGGGACAAGCTCGGGGGCGTCTGCAGGCTGAACCCTGAGGGTCTGCAAGCCGTGATCTGGAACCTTCCGTCCCTCACTGTTTGATGCTGCAAATAAAACAAACCCAAATCGGGGAAAAGAGTTCCCGAGATGCACTCACATTATTTTGTAAAAGTGCCCAGATGTGCATTTAAGAGCAGCGTCCTGCTGGGTAAATAAAGCAGCGGACTGCATGCCAGCGAGAGGCAGTAATTGCTGAAACGGGCCGGAGGAAACCCACTCACAACCCTGTTTCCTTGCCCTGGATTCTGCTTTGCTACAGCCCAGATGGGAAGAATTCACCGGACAATTAATTTCCAGGGAAAATTCCATCCACGCTCACGATCCCCCCACAGACTTCTCTGTCAATACAGGATCCACAACCCCATCCCCCTCACCAGGCTCTTCCAGGAGTTGGGGTGGGAGCCGGACACAGCGTGTAGACCGGGTCGTGACCTCTGGACACCCGCCCTCTCTGCACTCCTCTGCACCCAGCCCAGCCCAGCCCGGCCCTTGAGATCCGACAGAGCCAAGGCAGGCCGGTCCTGACGGAAACTTCCAGACCGGGGTGTCTACATGCTCCTTCGAGCTGTGACCTGCCCACCCGTCCCTGGCCATCCAGTGAGCTCCGTGCAGCCCTGCGGCTGGACCTCCCCTAGCACTCAGCAGCCCTGGGCAATTCAAAGTGACCGTTCCTGCTGCTCCTTCCCCAAACAAAGCTCGGGGTGGGCCCCGCTGGGTGAGGCCAGCATGGTCAGGAGGGCGCTTTCTAGGAACGTCAGGGAAACCAGCCACACCCCAGCCTCCAGGCTGTCCCGTCTCGGCGCTCCAGCCAGGGCACCCGCCTCAGCCTCTCCCGCCATCCACATCCTGCAGTGAGGCCCCCACCTCAATTCAGGACCACTCACGGGATCAGCCTCGAACCACAGTTCCACCTCCAGGGATAAGCCACACGCCCAGAGGTGGTCCCTCCAGCTCCGACTCCCCAGGGATGCTGTCCACCTGGGGTCCCACCCCGGACACGTCATCAAGCTGCATCGTCTCACGCAACAGTGGGGGTCACTCCGCCCCGCAGAACATGAGCTGTGGTTGCTGGCACAACCCTGCCCCATCCCCTGCTCCACGGTGTTCAGACGTGGACCAGGGGCTCAGAGCAGAGCTGTGACTGGCCACGGCCCCCAGGAGGGAGGGAAATGATGTAAAGGAGGCATGGATGCAGAGAACGACTTCCACGTGCTGCCGTCTGCCTGGTTCCCACACTAGCACACAATCGGCACCCTCCGCTTCCCTGGCGGCTCAATGGTAAAGAACCTGCCTGCCAAAGCAGGAGACAAGCGTTCGATCCCTGGGTCGGGAAGATCTCCTGGGAAAAGGCATGGCAACCCACTCCAGTACCCTGTCTGGGAAGTCCTGGTGGGCTACAGTCCATGGGGGCAGCAGAGAACCAGACCCAACTGAGCAACTAAGCACCAACAGAGCCGCCTCTCGCCAGCCCTGGGCGGGAGCGTCTGCCTGGGGCAGCCGCCCCAACGGCCCCGGACGGCCCAGCGGGAGCTCCGCTCGCAGGTCAGCGCTGCTCCACCGGGGCCTCTCCCCGGCTCTGGGGCGCACCGGCAGCCCCGGCGTCCGGGGCTGGTACACGCATCGCTCTCATCTCTGCCTCCGCCGTCCCGTGGCTTCCCCCGGGGTCTCTGTCCTCCCCTCTCTCTGCAAGGGCCCTAGTCGCCGAGTTCAGAGCTGCCCTTCTCCAGTATGACTTCCCCTTAATAACGGACACCTGCAAGGACCCTATTTCCAAAGACAGGCACACGCGGAGGTCCCGGGTGGGCATGAGCCGAAGAGGGGACACGACTCAGCCCACCAAGAGGCCATCCTTGGCGGAGGGGAGCCCACGCCCAGGAGGCTGAGCAGCGCGTCCCGGCTGGCACAGCTTTAGCGTGGTCACGGCAAGATCGACCCCGGCCCTTGTCCTCAGGAGTTCAGCCACGCGGACGGGGACACAGAGCCGAGAAGGGCGCTGCTTGCGGACAGTCACGCGGTGTTCGGGCCAAGCGGCTCCTGGGACGGGGGTCTCCAGTCTGCTCCCCTCCCTGTCCCCCAGCACAGCCACCCTTCGAGACGCGGGATGGTTCCACGGACGCCCGAGGGGCTTCTGAGAGTGTGAGCCGTTTCGCCCCTGCCACACGACCGCATAATCAATAGATTAGGGCATTAGGCGCCCGAGTTATTAAAAGTGAAAGATCCTCCATGAGAAGGCGAGGGATGCTTGGAGCCTCTGTCTCCTACAAATATGTAATGAAATTTAAATTGAATCTGGTTTAAAATCATTTACCTTTTGACATCGTGTATCAGTGCACTAAGCAGCGGCTGAGAAAGCAAATAACCTTTCAAGCAGAATGAAAAATTACTCTGTCTCTTTTGATTTCATGTTAATTTCCAAATTTAAACTACCCCAGGGCACTCGGCTTGGGGTCAGCCCCTAAGAGCCTGTAGCTTGCACAAGGTCTGGGCCATCGCAGACGACCCCTGGCCTGCCCTGCAGACCGCGGTGCAGACTGCCCTGGGGAAGGCGGTGACAGCCCTGGTCGTTTCAGGTGACTGTCCGCAGAGGACTGGGGAGACCCTGGGCGGGACGCCCCCACTGTTAAGAGTGCCCGGGGAATCACTTTCTACTGGGGACCTCAGTTTCCTCATCTGCACACAGGCCATCGCCACCTAGCCAGCCCACCCGGCCTCCGGAAGACCCTGGAGGCTTTAGGAATTCCTGGACAGGACCGTGCGGGGCCAGGAAGGAGGCCGGTCCAGCAGGAGGGGTCCCGGGGTCATCCCGTCCACAGCCAGGCACTATTGCAGGGACCCCACGTCTGGAAAGGTCATGGCAGTGATGGAGCTGGTGGGGATATGGCTGGGCTGCCACTCAGGTGAGACGGGGCGTGCTGAGCCCAGCACTCACCTCTGCTAACCTGCTGAGGCCAGAGGTGAGCCTTGGGGAAAAGTGCTCCTGGACTCCTGCTCCCATTACACAGACCAGTATACCGAGGTCCCAGAGGCCGAGCAGCTCACCCCGTCCCGTCACTGCGTCTCCAAGCTGAGGGCTGGACCAGCTTCCAGGAGCCTGTGGGTCACAGGGCCCAAACGCCAGAGCCCGTGTGTGTCCGGCAGATTCCGCGAGGTCGGAGGCCTTTCATCTCCAAGCAGATCAGGATCTGTCGGCCCATCCTCAGCTTTGGCCACAGGTGAAGCCAGGGGAGAATGGCTGGGTTCCCTGGGCAGGCCCTCCAAGCGGGGCACGGCCCTGCCACTCCCAAAGGCCACAGTGGGAGGTGGGACCCCCAGCAACCGCCACGGATGCCACGCGAGCCTCGCCGGAGTCCCCAGTCCCCGCCCCCGGGAGCACACGCTGAGCAGACAGGAGCGGGAAGGGACGCCTGGGGGCAGGGCCCAGCACACCAGGACCACGCCAGGTGGACTCAGTGCGGAGGCGGCGGCTGGGCTGGGGGTCCGTGCCTCGGGGGTCACGGCGAGGGCCTGGGAGCAGCCTCCGCCCTGCGGCCTCCGAGGCGAGCCGGCCCCGTTTCCCAGAGAGGAGCACGGGGCCTCGGGCGCGATGCCCGGCCTGGGCTTCCAGGGTGCATGGAGCAGTGGCCTCAGACGCTGGGCCTGCTCCCAGGACCACGTCGGCGTCCGGGCTTGGAGGAGAGGAGGCAGCCACTCACTGACCGGGACCGGGAGGCCCGCGGGGGCGGCAGAATGCTCGGGCAGGCCTGGAGGATCCTCCGGGAATCCTGCTCAGGCCCTGGCCGTGCCTGTCCAGCCCTTCGGGACCCTGGCTGACATCCAGAGAGGACCTGGGGCTGGGCTCCCTTCGAGGCCTGCTGCTACTTCTTAATTAGCCAGACCAGACAAAGGGGCTTTTCATGGGCACTGTCCCCTGCATGGTCATATGTGGGCACCACTGGGATGGAAAACAGAGTGAGCTTTGCCAGGACTTAACCCCTACCGAGCTTGCCCGGAGAAGACGGGCCGGGAGACGTGGCGCTGAGGAAGGGGCCGCCAGGGTGCCCAGCCCCGCCCCGGGCTGGCCAGGGCAGAGAGCCCCGGCCCCGGGGGTCATGCGGCAGGCCTCACTGCCAGCACTCAGGCGGGGCATCCGGGTGCCCAAGCAGCAGAGGCCTGGGGTCCGCCGCTCCCCAGCGACGGGCTGCTTTCCACCGGGACACGGTTCAGGGCTCCCAGGCGGCCCGGCGCCAAGCCGCTGGGCAGAAGCCCCGGACGTCTGCGTGCTGGGCTCCCTGGGAGCAGTCACGGCGCCGGCCTGGGCTTGGAGCCGGGTCAGAGTTTGCTGCTGCGGCAGCGTGGGGAGCCCGGCCCACGGCCGACATCTGGGCAGGGAGGCGGGTAGCAGGGCCGGGCATGCACCCGGGGTTGGGGGGTGGGTCACGGGGTGCCTCCACCGTGCATCCGCCGTCTGCAGGCGGGCCTGGGCCCCCCTCCCCGGGGCAGCGGCTGATGCCAATGTGATGTGGCCTGTCGGACGCCCCCAGCACAACCGTGCCCTGTATTCCTCCCACGGTCCGCGTGTCTGGGCAGCCGGGTCAACGCCAAGGTCTTGGTTTCCCTGATTGTGAGCCTCCAACTGTGAGTAACCGAGAGTCTCTCGGGGTTTGCGTCACCAAGCTGTGAGTCTGGGGGTTCCCGGGGTGGGCAGAGGGGGAGACAGGAGTGCCTGCTTAGAGTGCCCGGGGTTTCCTCCTGGGGCATTGGAGGTCATGGCGATGGCAGTGGCAGGGCACGCGGAATGCCAACGGAACGTGCGCGGAAAGCGGTTAGGTCAGTTATGTGAGTTTCACCTCAATAAAAAATAAGACAAGGGAACATTTTAAAAGGCCGTCAGATCAGCCAGAGTCTCCCTGAGAGAGCAGGAGGGAGGCCCGCTTGCCATGGAGCAGGCCTGGGTGAGGAGCACACACTTGCCGGGGCTCCCACGGCCCCCCAGCAGGGTCTGACACATGCCCGTGCCCCAGCACACCATCCCTGGGGCCATGCGGGCTGCTGGGACGCAGAGGGTGGGGGACCGGTGGGGGCCTGGCCGGGCTGTAGCCACCGCCCCCCAGATAAAGCTCTGGCCTCTGGTGGGGGGCCTCCCCTCCCTCTTTGACTGAACTTCTGCACTGCCCGAGCTCAAAGCCCCCTGGCCGGGGACACGGCCCCAAAACAGGACGACACCCGTGCACAGAGAAGCCTCACAGGCGGTCGGCACGTCACCACGGAGACAGCCATCCCCGGGGTCCCCGGGCCCGGCTGGGAAAGGCCCGCCAGCTCCGCATGGCCTCCATCCTGAAGGTCACCCACGGCGGTGACGCCCGCACTGCGTACTCTGCCGGCTTAAAGGACATCCAACCCAGGTGGCCCCGAGGTCTTGGGGACAGGGGCCCGGGCACAGCCCGCATGAAGTGGCGCGAAGCCCATCACCAGGAAGGGGTCCGGAAGGGCCGCCCGTACATGAGTAAAATGTTCCTAATCTCCACCAGCACACACTGTGCCACCCGACTCTGATCAACTTAAACGTACAACCGACTCTGCACCTTCTCCCGGGGCCCAGCGCCATCTGGTCTCAGCAGTCCTCGGGCGGCACGCACAGCGCTGACGGCGGCCCACCTCGCCCACCTCACCTGGGGGGTCAGGGCCGAGGTCGCCGGGGACGCGGCGGGGGGTGCGGGGGGTCAGGCCTGGAGGTGGGCCTGGGGCATGAGGCTGGATGCGGGAGGTCAGCCGCCTGGCTGCCCTGGGCAGGAAGGGGTCTCTGTGCTCAGCCCCCAGAGGACGCGCACCTGTCCACAGGCTGGCGGAGCCCTCGGGGGGCCCCAACCCATTTCCCCCGCCAGGCCACAAGGTGGGGCTTGGCAGGGGTGGGCCGTGCTCCCAAGATGGACGACAGGGAGTCCAGCCTGGAAGAACAAGGCTGGCTGCACACGGGCAGGAGCGCCTGTGGGGAGGGGGGAGTGGGGAGGGGCTGGAGGAGCTGAGCCCTGGTACCGCGAGGCCTCGGAAGACCTAGTGGTTGGCAACTGCAACAGTGACCTTGACAAGTTTGACCCCTGGGAAGAAGGAGCCCAAAGTCCCAGAGAACGGGTGATGGGCCCATGGCAGTGGGGGAAGCCGAGGGCATCCGGTCTGAGGCCAAGGTGCCAGAGGGTGGGGTGGGGATGGCCCGGGAAGGGTCCTCAGGCTGGGCCCTGGCAGCACCGGAAGCTGCAGTCTGGGGGGCCCATCCCCACGCGGCCCCCGTGCTGGAGTCTCACCAACCCAGAGCAGGTCTGCCCCGCTGCTCCCCGGCCTGGGAGGGCCCGACCCCTCCCTCGGGGTCACGTCCACCCTGCCCCGTGAGAGGCCCCTCTTTGGGCCTCTCTGGTTTCAGCCTAAGACTGGGAGCAACACGGCCCACCTCACCCAGCTCTGGAGGCTGAAGGGTGAGTCACTGGGATGCCAGAACAGCCGGTGTGATGGCCGGCAGTTGGCAGCCCCGTTGGCGTCATTTCAACCTTCTGAGCTGAGTCCCTGATGGACACTCAGAGCCCTAAACCCAGTGGATTTTCCCCTTTTGTCTTGTCTGCCAGAAAGCTCAGGGCTGAGCTCTGGGCTCAACTTCAGGGGCTCCCCTTGCCTGGGCCGCCGAGTCTCAGCTAGGAGGAGTCACCCCGCCCTGCAGGCTCTGGCTCTGCCCAGCCTGGAAGTCACCCAGGGAGATCCAGACAGCCCCTGAGACCTGGGCCATGTCCGTGGAGACCAGGCTGATGCAACCGACTCCTGTGTGCTCCTGCGGGATGACAGATGGCTGCCAGGCAGGCTCACGTTCCCACTGTCAACGCCCAGGGAGCCCACACTCAGAGGTCACAGGAAAGTTATCCCCAACAACCCGAATTAAATTTATTAAGAGGTAACGGGTTTTCAGCGAATTTATTAATCAATTTGACAATGCCTGGGGATTGTAATATAAAAATAATCAGTTGGCCTTCTCACCAACGTGAGACGCCAAGAAGGTGTCATTTAATTTTCTAATGCCGACTGCCACCTTTCCGAGCTTATTGTTGCATTAATTGAGATGAAAACTTTGCAATTTGGAAGTCCAGAGGAGCATGTGTTCACTCCGTCTGGAGCCTGTGCACACAGATGCCCGTGACTCGATCCGCATGGGGTTCCTTGCCCGGGGCGCAGGAAAGTCCCTGAGGTCAGCTGTAACCTCAGGTCAACAAGGCGCATCCAAGAAGGGGCGCAATCCCCCTGGAGCTGTGAGCCCCATGAAAGGGAAGGAGGGCCAGGTCTTCCCTCCGTCCTGCCCCACCCGTGGCAGGCAGCTGTGAGCCCCTGTCCACACCAGGCCCACCCAGACCAAACCTCCCTCCCAACGGCCCCCAGCATCCCGGGGCCAGAGGTTGGCAGACAGATGAGGCTGTCCACACAGCGAGCCCTGACAGGACTAAGGGGCACCATGCCGAGACACGTGTGGGCCCCGGGGAGAGGCAGCGCAGAGACCCCAGAGGCCGACTCGGCCAGGGCCCGCGATCAGCCGCCGCAACAACTCGGCTCCGAGTCAGGGTCTCAGCCTCCTCGGCCTCCCTGCTGAGTCCCCAGGCTGACCTCTGGGCTCGGGGGCCTCCGGTCCCGGGTCAGGAGAGGAGGGCGAGCAGGCGCTGGGCCCCGGGGACCCGCTAGGGGGAAGAGGGGCATGTGGAGAGGGGTTGTGTTAGGACCCACGCCTGTGCCTGGGCACACAGACACACACACACAGACAGACACACACAGACACACACAGACACACACACAGACACACACACAGACAGACACACACACACAGACAGATATACACACACAGACACACAGACAGACACACACACAGACAGACACACACACAGACAGACACACACACACAGACAGACACACACACACAGACACACACAGACACACACACA
>JADEYB020000018.1:1751491-1781612 GCA_015832495.2 Alces alces
GTAATGTATAAGTTTCAAGGGTATTTTCTCAAATCATCAAACCCTCTCCTTCTCCCACCAAGTCCAAAAGGCAGTTCTCATGTCTGTGTCTCCTTTTATTCCTTGCACATAGGATCACTGGTACCAACTTTCTAGAATCCATAGATATGCATTAGTATATGGTATTTGTCTTTCTCTTTCTGACTTACTTCATTCTGAATAATAGGCTCTAGGTTCCTCCACCCCACTAGAACTGAGTCAAATGTGTTCCTTTTTACGGCTGAGTAAAACACCATTGAGTATATGTACCGCAACTTTCTTACCCATTCATTTGCTGATAGACATCTAGGCTGTTTCCACGTCCTAGCTGCTGTAATTAGTGCTGCGACGAACATCGGGGTACAGGTGTCTTTTTCAGTACTGGTTTCCTCAGGGTACATGCCCAGAGGTGGGATTGCTAGCTTGCACAGTGGTCTTATTCCTAGTTTTTCAAGGAATCTCCATAGTGTTCTCCACAGAGGTTGCATCAGCTTGCATTCCCACCAACAGTGTAAGAGAGTTCCTTTTTCTCCACCACCTCGCAGGTCGTATTTCCTCTTTCTCCTGGTTAGGATCGAGGGGACTGGAGCCTGCCCGTCAAGTGGGCCCCGGCAACCACTCAGGCCCCAGGGCTCAGGTGAGTCCCCACTTGGTGACACCCCAGGCGGTCCCACGTCCTCGCTGGGGAACTGAGTCCTGTCTGTGCCACGCTGGTCTCTCCTGGAGACCGTGCCTCTGTGGACCTGTCCCTCCTGCTGGTTTAATCTGGGCCCTTTCGGTCTAACAAGCCATCCCCGTGACTATCACAGCTTTTCTGAACCCGAGGATGGTCTCAGAGACCCTGGCCCACCAGGAGAGGCAACGGTCTGCACCAGGGATGCTGAGGCTGACAGTTCTGCCGACGTGGTGCCAGACGCCAAGGCTGCTAGGCTGCCTTTGGGGAAACACCGGCCCTCAGGCCCCAGACAGCACCGCAGGCTGGCGGCAGCGCTCTGCATGGTGTGGCCCTGGTCAGGCAGCTGGTGACCGCCCGATCCCACACCTCGTGGGGCAGCAGCTGTCTCAGAGGTCATCAGCAAGACCCAGAGCTGAGGAGTCCTGTGTGTATGCTAAGGTGCGTCAGTCGTGTCCAACTGTGCAACCCCATGGACTGTAGCCCCCCAGGCTCCTCCGTCCATGGGATTCTCCAGGCAAGAAGACTGGAGTGGGTGGCCGTTTCCTTCTCCAGGGGAATCTTCCAAACCCAGGGACCAAACCCACATCTCTTATGTCTCCTGCACTGGCAGGTAGGTTCTTTACCTGGGAAGCCTGAGGAGTCCCGGACCCAGGTTCACCTCCCAGCCTCTGCCCACGGCGGGAAGACTGGGAGTCATGGTGGGAAGACCGGGAGGCCTCTGAGAGCCTCACTTTTTTCTTCTATAAAAAGGAAGCCACATTGCCCATCTCCCACTGGAAGGACTGGATGTCACGAAGCACAAGAAGTGACTGGCACCTGTCTGACACCCAGCAGCGGCTCAAGAAATGTCCTTCCCAGGAGGGCTATGGACTTTTGTGTGGGTTCCTGAGCACTGGGGCATTCTAGATGCAACTGGTTCAATTCCAAAGGCAAATGTGTGTCCCAACTGCATGCAGAGATGCCCACAGTTGGGCACGGCGCCCATAACTGTCCTGCCCAGCGAGCTCATGGGAGGCTTGGGGCAGGAAGTCTGCAAGGCACGCAAGCACCCAAAGTTTCCCTGGTGCACACCCTTGGCCCCAGCCTGCCAGCTGGAGGGACCCCGCAATGGCCTCCGAGATCCCATTTGGGAGCCCCTGCTGTGACCATGCTCCCCTCCCCCGATCTCTCCCCCGCATCACCAATCCCCTCTCCAAGCCTCCCAGGCCCCTTGCGACAAGGCTGGGGGCCCCAGAAGGTCCTGCCCTGTAGCCACCTACCCTCACTGGGACCCTGGGTGCACCCCCTGACTTCCCTGAGTCCTACTCTCCTCTAAGATGAAGCGAAGTATCGAGCTGGGAAGGTTTCCAGGTAGACCCAGGAGCAAGTGGACACTGTCTGCCGGGCGCCTGGTGGCCCGTCCGTCCACCGGGACTGAAGCTGAGCGGCACAGGAGGGCGGTGCCCAGCTCTCCCAGGAAGGCCCGTGGGGACCGCGCAGCCTCACTGTGTGGACAAGCCCTGGGGTGACGGCACGCGTCCCTCTGTGCGGCAGGCCCAGCCTTGGCCACCAAAGCCTTGTGAGCTGGAGTATGCCAGGCTCGGGGAAGGCTGGGGGCTTCCTGCGGGACCCTGTGGTGGACCCCGGAGGCAGGCTTCCATGTGGGGGTCTGGATGGGGCAGGGGTGAGAGGCGCCGCAGAGGGGAGAGTCCAGGGGCAAACGAGGCCTCCATCGGGGTTACAGGCGGGCAGAAAGACGCGGCGTCGGCCACGAGGGCCCCGGGGCCTGGACGACCTGCCTCCTCCCAGAACTTCGTTGGATTAAAAAGTTGCTAAAGGCCCTTTCCCCATGCAGGTAAGGACACCTGCCGAGCCAGTCTTCCAGGTCAGGGTCAAAGCAGGTGGGCCACCCCAGGTCCACCCCGCCCGCCCCCGTCAGCCACATTTGCATTGGAGCCTTGTTCATACACACGTGTGAACGGCTGACCGTGGCAGTCAGCCCAGGTAAGTCACCTGCAGCAGCTGCTCTTTGCAGGCCCTGGCCCAGCAACAAGGACAGTATGACCACGGGGAAGTCCAGGTCCTGCCAGAGTGGGTCGCAGCCCAGGGTAATCGCAGAGCCCACACGGCGAGGAGCCGGCGGGCCCAGAGCCCCTGCCTCCAAGCAGCTCCTGTCTGCTGCTGTGAGTGCAGACGCCCCCACCTTCCAGACCAGCCCAGGTCACAGGAACGAGGCCTGGGTCTGCTCACACATGGCCACGCTCGGCAAACACGGGCCCCGAGGACCCTGAGTCCAAGCCCACGAGGCCCACAGGGCCGGGCCAGCTCCTGACCCTCCCACGTGGCATCTGCCTGATCCCAGGAGAGGATGTGCTGAAGCTTCAGCCACTCCACTGAGAATCTGACTGGCAAAGGCCCTGGTCACCCAAAGCCAGAGCTGCGTCCTGCCCAGAGCTGGCAGGGGATGAGGCTGCACGGAGCGTCCACCGTCACAGGTGGCCTGGCCCGCCCCAGGGAACTTTCTAGGCCCCAGAGAGTCCATCCAGGACACTCTGGTCTGTCCTGTCTGCTCAGCGGTGCTGAATCAGGCTTCTCTGTTTCTCAGAAGCGCCCGCCCCTTCACTGGCCCCAAGAAAACAGGGTGAGCACACAGGGAATCAGGTCTGAGGGGCCAAACCGGGGCCGCGGTCACGAGGGACGTGCCTGCAGTGTGCAGACTGCTCTCGGAGGGTCCCGGCCCCGCGGGCAGGCTCGTGGCCAGGAGACAGGGCTGGCATGCTGAGGGGACAGAGGTTTCCGGGTGTCCTGCCCACTTGCCAGGGCGCCACAGACAGAGACCTTCTGACTGCCTGAGACGGTGATGGCAACTAGAGCGTCTTGCAGATCTCCATGACGACGGCATCCGATGAAGCCATGTGCATCCGCCCCCCACGCTCCGGGCTTTAGAGCTGGAGGCAGCCCGCTGCCACCCCAGCACCCTACATGGGCTCCTGCTCCCCTGCCTCTAGAAGCTGCCCCCTTTTCATCCTGGAACCTTACGATGAACACTGAGCTAAGACAGACCGAACACCGCCAGCCGCCAGCAGATGCATTTCTGTTGACCACAGAACACTAATCTCGATTCGGTCGGAGTCTCTGTAAAGAGGGGCAGGGGTTGCCACGTTGCTGGGACCTTGGTATCCGGAGGCCTAAGCCTGCGAGAGGGTTTCAGAGGTGCTGGCTGCCCAGGCCAGCCTCCACCTCCCTGCATGGCACCCCATCAGGGCCCCAGAGCCCCCCGCGTGCGCAGGACGCGACGGACGCAGGGAAACTCGGGGCAGACTGAGCCTGGCTCCGCAGCCAGCCTGCTCCAGCCACCGGTGCGGCCGCGACGACCATAAATTAGCATCAATTAATTAACACGAGCCCTATCAACCCACTAATGGCATTTAGTATATCCGGGGAAGTGCTACCGGGTAATGGAGCTGCTACAGAGAAACATAATTTAGAGAGAGAGCCGGAGAGAGGCCGCTCACCTGCGTCCAGTGGCGTCCAGGGCGGCGCGCACGCATCGGCATTTCAACTCTGCAGCATCTTCACAGGAAAGGCCTCCAGAGAATGGCCCAGGTCCCCCCAGACCCAAGGCTTCAGGCCGTGGGTGTGCTCTGAAACCACCTTCCTCAACGCTCAGCAGAGTCAGATGTGAGTCAGGTCCTGGAGAACCGGCAACGCCCTTCCATCCCACGCCACCCAGGTACCTCAGGGCAGGAGACTCCGGAGGACCTGGCCCAGCTCCAGCTGACCTGCTCACGGTCACGTCAGCCAGGCTGGGAAGACCAGCCGTCACCCCGTCATCAGTGGATTTTAGTAACAAGGGAGCTCAGAGATGCGTGTAAGGCTGGTGCTGACTTTCCGCAATGTCAGATGCACTCTCCCAAGTGAGCTCAGGAGAAAGCCGCCTGTCACAGGCTGTCAGCAAGGACCCCGGGGGCACCTGCCTCACCGCGTGAACCATCCTGTCTTGCTGGACATTCGAGATGCCAAGATGGGCAGGGCAGATGGGACCCACCTGGACGATGGGGTGTCCTGAGAAGTGCGGGGCCCTGGCTCCCCACACTGCCTCTGCAGGGACTCCATTCTGCCTGTTCTCTGGGAAAGCCATCATGCAGCTGTCGGTAAACCAGAGGTGCTGTGCTGAGCACCCCGCCCTGGAGAGGCCGACCGTGACCGTGACACGGGGGTGGGCCTGGGGTAGAGCCTTGACAGCCGGCATCCAGATGGACATGGAGCACGTGGAGACGCAGAGGAGGTGGCGTTCTCAGGGAGGCTTCCTGCAGGAGGAGGTCTCCAGCACTGGGGTCCGGGGGTGCTCCGGAGACCGGTCCAACTCCAGGTTCCTGCCTTGCACTCGCGACAGCAGAGTGGGCAGTTACCGCGGGAGGGGCCCCGCGGGCAGCAGAACATTCCCGTGAGACCAGGTGTGAAGGAGAGAACTAGCTCACACACACGTTCCCACGGAGGGAGCCCAGGGTGCAGGCCCCAGAAGGACTCGACAGCCCAGGACAGAGGGGCGCAGAGGACCTCCCTGAGCAGGAAAGGTCAGCGGCGACGTCAGGGGCCCGGAGTGATGTTCGCAGGGAGGAGTGGAGGGTGCGGCTCCATTCTAAGGGGAGCCGCGGGGGGTCTCCCGGCGGCCAGCCTGGAGGCAGTGGCCCTCCGAGAATGAGGCTGATGTGGGCAGGGGGGACTCCGCCGGTCCTGCAGACAGGCCTGGAGGATGGCGAGGGGTGTTTTGGAGGACTTCCAGGAGGCTGGACACAGGGTCAGAGCCGGAGGCTGTCCTCAACACAGGGGCCCTGGTGGAGATGGGCAGGGCCAGGGAAGGCTCCAGGGATGGAAGGGGAATCAGGGTCAGAGCCTGGGGCCGAGCGGCTGGGGCGGGCTGTGACCCGAGAGAGGCCGAGCAAGGACCCGGAACGGGGTGCCCGGCCCACCGGCTGCCCCCTCCTCAGCTGCCTTGACGTGATGCAGACTGCCCAGCGCCCCAGGGACACGAGCCCAGGAGGCCACCGTCTCGCTCGTCGCTGCATCCACACGCTCCCCAACTCCCTGTCCCACGAACGCACAGAGGCAGAGATTCGGGGGCTGGCTCTGCATCCCTCCAGCTTCCTTTAACACTCTTGGAAAGACAGCCAGGTCCCTGGGTGGAGTCCCTCTGAGGCCAGCCCTCTGGCGGGAGGCTGACCCCACAGAGGGACCCGGGACCAGGAGGCGGGAACACCGCGAGAGGACTGCGGTGTCCCCGGGGCCATCTCACCATGGCACCGCCATCCCATCAGACTCAGGCCCCATGCTGAGGACGCGGCGAGGCCCCCGGGGAGCTGGAGGAGTCCCGCAGGCCTCGGTGGAGACAAAAGCGACTCCACGCCCGACTCCTGCCAGCTGCTGTCACTGATAAGGAAGCGCTCCAAAGCCTGCGGGCGCCCTCCACCATGTTCGCGGGGTGAAGGAGGGATGGAGCTGGCTGCCCAGATCCACTGCCAGCGGCCAGGACGTTTGCAGGAAGCCGGGCCACAGAGACGGCGTGTGAGGCCTGCTGGGAGCTTCCGTCAGCGCCCCTGCAGGACCCAGACCTGGAACCCGCGCCGAGGGGCGCCTGGAGGGAGGAGCAGGCAGCCGCTGGAGGCTTCCCAGGCGCTGTGGGCGCCCTGGGCCAGGCCGAGCAGTGCTGGCCCAGCTCCAGGGCCTACGGATGGCGGATGGCGTGACAGGCTGCAGGGACAGACGAACCCCGCCCCCCAGGCACTCTTGGCCCCGGGAGCCAGCCCAGGCCACAGTCCTCCGAACACACACAGTCCACAGGCCCCGCGGCCGCCCCCAGGCACACGGGAACCTGCCCCGCAGCCCACTCCTCAGCCGCTCTCCTCCCCGCCACTCGGCTGGCACCCAAGGCTCTGGGTGACAGGTGGCGTGCGGTGGAGGTCATTAACTCCAGAGCACCATGGCTTTAATGCAAAGACGAGCCCTTCTAAATCGGCGCAGCTGCGGAGCTATATAAAGAAATGGGGGTTTTAATGTTTTGCTTTTCTTCCCTTTTCTAGTGCCACATTATCATAACATTTTCCCATAATTACACCCATAAAAGTCACCTGAAAATACTTCATGCCACAGAAACTGATCTCCATATATCACTCCGGCAATGTCGAGGGGCAGGTCCGGAGCAAGGAATTCCAGGGCACGGGTCAGCCCGGACGCCTGGTGCCCCAGGCTTGGCTGGCAGTGGCACGTGGCCTCCTTCCTGCATGTGCTGACCCCCGGACTCGCTGCGAGGGGCGAGAGGCCATTCGGGGGAGTCCTGCAGGGTGCAGCCCCTCCTGGCCACGTCTGGGGGACTAGGGGAGTGAGGGGAAGGGTGGGGGAGCACCGATCTGCCCGGCTGGCTTGCGGGGGCAACCCCTCCCCTCCCCACGCCAATCCTTGAGCATGGAGTTCCGCTAACACACAACCCATCAATAGGTAACCTATCTCTACATGGTTGAAAGAAACACACAGGGCACATCTTCTCCTGCCAGAAATTCATCAAATAAAAAACTCCGTAGGAGGAAAAAAACCTAAAAGACAAGAAATAAACTTCTGAATGGCATCACTTCATTAAGTTTCCAGTACTTTCAATTTTACCTCTTGGAAAACCCCAGAAATAAAATGTGAACAGCAGGAAAGTGGCCTAATCTCTCCTAAATATGCAATAAATTGTATTTGTAAAGAAAATGCAGCACCAGAGAGCCTACGCTTGGTTAGTATTCTAATGGATCAACAACAATTCAGAAGTTGTTTGTAGTTTCTTCTTGTAGTTGTGTGAGAACCATGACGTGAGATTTAACTTGAAGCTACCATTCAATCCTGATGAGATTTATTCAGAAAAAGAAACAGAAGTCAAAACCAGAGTCACACTGCCTCTCCCACCCTGCTCCCTTGTACTTTAAACTACAGACTTTCCTCCCAGCATTTACACGCTAGGAATGGCTGGCCATCAAGCCTGTGCAAACAGGGGACTCACAGTCTACAAGAAAGCACAGCCTTCTTCACCTTCGGATTAAATACTGCACACGAATATCAAGTCAAGGCTTAGGGTCCTAAGGCAGCCTCTCGCTCACCATTCTCCCCACCCCTCTCATTGTTATTACAGCCTGATGCAACGAGCTGACTCACTGGAAAAGACTCTGATGATGGGAAAGACTGAAGGCAAAAGGAGAAGAGGGTAGCAGAGGGTGAGATGGTTAGATAGCATCACTGACTCAACGGACACGAATCTGAGCAAACCCCGGGAGACAGTGGCGGACAGAGGAGCCTGGCGTGTTATAGTCTGTGGAGTCGCAGAGTCTCAGACACGACTTAGCAACTGAACCACAAATGCTGCAAGCCAGCACGAGAGACGGCATCTCTGAGGTCTTAGGATGAGCACGGCATACAAGCAAACCACTCC
Organism: Alces alces; assembly: GCA_015832495.2. Classification (NCBI taxonomy): domain Eukaryota; kingdom Metazoa; phylum Chordata; class Mammalia; order Artiodactyla; family Cervidae; genus Alces; species Alces alces. The sequence continues at coordinate 1,759,627 of JADEYB020000018.1, forward strand.
GGTTTGGCCAGAGCTGGCCCACTCTAGCCAAGAACCGAGTCCAGACAGACCTCTTGGCTCTGGATATGCTAAGGGGAAGAGGACCTAGGCCAGCGCCTTCCAAGCCGCAAGGACAGAGGTCTCCCCCGAGTAGGGAGAAGGAGAGTTTCAGGGTCTCATCCGAGATTTTCACTCCTCAGGACGCCTCTGTGCTGAGCGCCCAGTCCTGCTGTAACGGGAATGAACACAGACACGGAGTACGCATCTTGAAAGAAAGCCATCGAGGGCTGCATTCCCCTTTCTGCCTCTCCTGGCAATTCTTCCCCAACAGGAGAAAGTGACAAGGCTGTGTCACTATAGCAACTAACCTAATTGGTGGACTGCAGGTCTTTCTCCAGCCGGAGGGTGGAGCCCATGTCCTTAAACATGAAGCTCAGCAGGCTGCAAAAAAGCCAGGCTTTCAGGGGCCAAGAACAGCAGAGCACCCCTAACTGAAAACCAGGCCAGGAAATATTCCAGTTTTCTTTCAGCCGTGCCAGGAAGTGAACACCTTTTGTGCTGCAGCAAAATGCACAGATTGAACAGGCAGGATAACTGAACCCTGTATGGTGAGTTATCAGTCTCCCCAATTAATGATACAGATAGATCTTCTCCAAAACACAAAAACATTTCGGGTAATAAAAATCCCGACTGATAACAAAAACAATTTACAAACACGGATGCTAACTATTCTTCTTCATCCCAGATATACTGGAAAAGAGAATGAAATCCCAGGGACTGTTCCATTTGCATTTTATTTGCTTTATCAATTCTAAAAAAGAGAAGGGGGGGGTTCTTTTTTCTCCAAGACTGATGTTCCAAGCTATCAATTATTATTATGTCTATTTCGTATTTTAGTGCCATGCTTTAATTTCTCCAAGTGCATATGTCTACTTTGTATTTTACCGAAAGGTTTTAATTTCTCCAAGTGCCTTTCTGGTGTAATGGGGTGTGTCCACAAACGTTATCTTATTGTCAATTATCGCATTCCATGGAGACAACCATAAAAATGTGGTGAACCCAAGCTTCTGCTATTAATGATTTCTGCCATTCTGGATAATAAGATGTTTTTTTTTTTACCACATGTCCTCATCCTGGTAGAAGAGCTGTTTCTAGAATGCCCGGGAGGCTTCCGAAGGCAGCCTGAGTGCCCCTCGGGACCTCAGGTTCCACCAAGTGTCTGAGCAGCGGGCGCCGTGCACTCTGACCCCCCGGGAGCAGGCGGCCGTCTGGCAGAGGTGTGAGTGTCACGACGGGCAGAGAGAGGGTCCCCCCGGCTTCCAGCAGTGTTGGAGCGGGGGCGGGGTGCGCAGAGGCTGCACGGAGCAGGAGGCGAGAAAGCAGGGCCCTGGCCGGGGCACCCCGGGGGTCACACACTCAGCAATTAGCAGTTGTTCCTTTCCCCACCCAGAGGGCTGCCTCCCCAGTCAGCCTGTGACTGCTGCGTTCTCACGGGGATATCGTCCCCAGAGCAAGCAAGGGACAGCGGCTGGCGGTCGCGGACAGGGACACAAATCGCCTCCCAACACGGCGGGTTGTGGGTGTGCCCCCTCCCCGGCCACCACCAGGAAGTGCATCCACATGGCACCTCCTCGGGAGCCCCGAGTTTACCTGCCTGGGGGACCCTGCCCCGGGGTCCCGAGAAGGCCTCAGGGAGCTGGGGAGAGGACACAGGCCCCAGAGCCCCTCCCCCTCCAGGCAGCCAGCCCGGAACACACTGGGAGAGGCCCTTGGGGTGCACCCGGGGATGCGGTGCCAGCCGGGCCGAGACCCCTCCCCACCGCTGCCTCAGCGCGAAATGCACAAGCCGGCTCAGACCAGCGGCACCATTCCCGCTCTGAGCACGGATTCCCCAGGGTTCCGGGCTGGAGGCGGGGGCTGTCCCAGGAGTCGCACCCGCGCGCCCAGGGTCTCCATGTCCCGCTGCGGTCCCATTTTGGAGAGCGCGAAGGCTCGGGCTGGAAGCGAGGAGGCCGAGGGAGGGCTGCGAGGTGCTGGCGGGGAGCGTGGTACGTCGCCGGCCTCTCTCTCTCTCTCTCTCTTTTTTTGTAAAGAATCCATATTTTTCCATCGCCTCCCGCGCCCATGGCAATTCTCCATGACAGGTGTTCCTCAGCGCCCGTCCCTTCCTCCTGCTGGGGTGGGAAGGGACCCGGACCCTGTGCCAGGCGGCTGGTGGGGGAAACCCACCCCACCCCCAGCCCTCGCCATTCCGGCTGGGAACCCATGCCCGGACGCTGACCACTCCCCACCCACCCCCACTAGCCGCGAGCCCATGTCTGGGGCACTGACCACTCACCCCCACCCCAGTCCTTAGGCTCAATGTCCAACCACCTCCCATGCACGCAATGCCCAGCCTGTGCCCCTGACATAGTGCACCCCGACGCACCCAGGCAGACCCCAGCCTGTTACTGGCACCCCAGCCCCCAGCCTGTGCCCCGGGCGCCCACCAAACCGTGCCACCCCAGCCCCGAGCCCGCGGCCCCGCGCCAGACCCACGGGGGTGGCCCGGCTCGGGTCCCCGGACACTACCCGCGAAATGCCGGCGGCAGCGGGCACCCCACCCCTCACTTCTCTGTTTTTAGGAGAGCGCCGGAGACCCTGCTTCCCTGCAAGCCAGCAGCTCCAGCCGCGCGTCCTAGCCCGAGCCCCGCTCCTGCCCCGGGCGCCCCGCTCCGGAATCGGCCGCCGCGTCCCCCCGCGTTCCCCGCGCGAGTGTCGCCCGCGGAAAGCCTCGGGCAGGGCGCTCCACCGCCACCCCCGGCAGCGCTACCCGCCCGCCCCAGACCCTCCGCCGCCTCCGGAGCGCGCGGCTCGGCCAAGAAGCCGCCGGCTCAGCTCGGATCGTGGGCCTGGGCCGGGAGCGGCGGCGGTACGCCGGGCAGCCGCGGGCATCGCCGCGTAGGGACGCGCCGAGCCACCCGGGGCCTGGAGCCCGGGCCCTGCCCCGGAGTCGGGGGAGGGAGGCTCAGCGGCGGCGCCGGCCTCGGGAAGTGCCGGACCCCCGTCCTCCTGGCCCAACGGAGGACCGGCCGGGACCCGGGAGGCCGCGCGCCCCGAGCTCGCAACTCCGCAAGGACTCCGGGCGGCCCGAGGGGCGCCCCGCCGGAGCCGCGGCCCGGGATCGGGGGCCGGGGCCGGGACCAGAGGGCCGGGTCGGGGTCGGGGCCCGGGCCGCGCGGTACTCACTGCAGTAGGCGATGAGCAGGCTGGCCAGGATCATGAACGCCCAAAAAGTTGAGGACATGCTGGGCAGGGCGGTCGCATCTTGCCGGCTGCCGGTCCTGGGCGATGGCGCCATTGAAGCCGCGGCGCCCGCGCGGGGGGCAGCAGCGCGTCTCAGCAGCCGGCCCTGCCCGCGCCCCCGCGCCGGCCTCCACGTGCGGGCCCCGCGCGCGCCATCCTCCGCCGCCGCCGCCGCCGCCGCGCCCGGGCTCCGGCCCACTGCGCCCCGCGCCGGCCCGCCCCGCGCCGAGCCCGCGCCCGCGCCCGCGCCCGCCGAGCCCGGGGACGCCGGCCCTGCTGCTCTGGGCGTCGCTGCGCGCCCGAGACAGGCGCGCGGGCTACCGAGGCGAGGGGCGCTCCCGAGGCGCGTGCCCGGCGCCGCGGGGGCCCAACGCGGGCCCTGATACAGGCGGGGGAGGCAGGCGGCGGAGGGGACGAAGCGCCCGAGCCGTGCCTCTGGATGGCGACAAAGACGGCCCGCCGCGCCGGCGTCCGGGGCCCCTCACGGGGAAGACGGGCGGCCAGCGCAAAGTTTGCGGACCGGGCCGAGTGGCCCGCCAGCCCTCGGCGCCCGTATCCTCCCCTGCCTGCGGTGCTCGGTCCCCTGCCTTGCGGGGGGGGGTGGGGGGGGGACCGGACTTCATTCCAAGCACAGGGGTCTTTGGACCCTTGCCCCAGATGGGCCTTGTCGTCCCTGCTCGGGGCTGAATGTTGGCGTCCTTGAATCCCCGGACAGCACAACCTTGGCCCCACGCAGAGTCAGCTGAGGTCCAGCACCGGGAAGGCCGTTCCTTTCGGCAGGTGAGGCCGGGCACACGTCCCAGGAGCCCCCCATTTTGCCCACCGCCCTGGCCTTGGTGAGTCGTCTTGGTGCCCGCGGTTCACAAGAGCCCCGTCCTGGGGCTCCGGCTCCTACCCCGGAGACTGACAGCCTGTGTTAACCCAGAGGATGGACCAGGCGCGTCCCCTGAGTTCAGTGAGGCCATCCCCACTCCTCCCTCTGCTGTCCCCGCAGCGGGACACGCTGGCAAGTCCAGGTGACCTCAGGGTCGTCCTTCCGCCCTGGGAGGTGCCGGCCTGCAGCGACCAGCCTCACTGTCCACCCCAGCGCGGGCTGCCCGCCCCTGTGTGGACCTGCTGCAGGATCCGTCCTTCCTGCTTCCGAGGGTCTTCGGATTCTGCATGAGGAAGGGGGGCGGGCCCCCACAAGGTCCCAGCGGAGCCGGAGACCCTTTCTCAGGAGCCACTGGAGGGCCCGGGCACTGACTGAACAGCTGGGAGGAGCGGAGGTGGAAGGTCACCGGTCCCCCCTTCAGCCTGAGTCCTGGCTGGGGAGGCCCCCGAGGAACCAGAGAGCCTGCCATGAGGGCGTGAGGATACGGCTCTCCCAGGACCATGCACACGTGCACACAGCATACACACACATGCACATCACGTGTGCACACACGTGCACACACACGTACACCGCACACAGCATATACACACATGCATACCACACACACGTGTGCACACACAGCATATACACACATGCACACCACACATGTGTACACACAGCATATACACAGCATATGCACACTACACACGTGTGTATACACAGCATGTGCACACCACACACGTGTGTACACACAGCATATACACACGTGCACGCCACACACATCCTGTGGGGGGACCAAACAGGCAGAGAGGAGAAGGCTCAGCCAGGTGGTCTGTCTGGTCCCAGAGGCCGGCTCCATGGGCGCCTGGGCCAGGGGCTTGGACAAGGCTGGTGCTGTAATATGGTTGTGTCCAGGCAGAGTTTCTCCATGAATTTTCTGATCCTGGTTAATTACATCCTCTGACTTCCCATTCCAGGGTCTTCCGAGCTGCAGCTTCCCGTCTCTCTTGGCCGGCAGGGAGGTGCTACAGAACCCGGACCTCTGAGAACTCGGGGGGCAGGAGGGCAGCACCTCGTGTCTCCTCTGCCCCCAGCCCGGGGAGGGGGTCCCTCAACTGGAATGCAGGGGGCCGCCATGGATGCCTGCATCTCCACCTTCACAATTCATTCCTTTGATTTCAGCCTTTCATCCTGTTAAAAGGGTGTACAGGATAAAAACCTCGCACCTTGCATTTCATGTTCTCTCTGAACATCCTGGACACTCCTTTCTTCAAAGTCTGTTTGCCGAGCACCTGCGAGATGCCAGGTGCTGGAGGAGTGGGGGAGGAAAGTGGGGCAGACGCGCCCTTCTTGGCCCCTGCAGATGTGTGCTGATTTGGGAGAGCAGCCGTCACGGTCCCCTGTGCAGCGATGGAAGCTGAGAGAGCTGCCTGGCGCAGAGGAAGGTCGCCCCAGCGTGGGCTGTGGGCTACAGTAAGGGCGTCCCAGGAAAGCTTCCAGAAGAGCAGTCTTCAAAAGTGCTGTCCTTAAGACACACACACTCACTCACACACACAAACACTTGAAATGAAAGTTTCACAGAACAATACTTATACCCTCAGCACTCTCTGACATGTTCAATTCTATCCTAATTCATTTCTTAAAATGCTGGTTGCCCACCCAATAATTTTGCTGACTGTAATTTTCTTTGCTTGACAAACACGGTTCCAGAGAGAGAGATGTGGTCTGTGTTGAACCTGGGCAGATAAATCGGGGCTGTCCTGCCAAAGGACGTAGGGGATGGCAGGACGGTTGGGGAGGGGCCCCCAGGCAGCAGTGGTCGGGGCACATGGAGATAAACAGCCTCCTCCATTCTGAAACTCAGGCCTCGAGATTTCTGTGGCCGCAATGTTAGGAGTTTGACATGTTAAAGATAAAAAAGTTTAAAAAAATTCAAGGACTCTTGTTAAAGATGGTAAGGCAGACTTTATTCAGGACCATCACAGCATGCATGGGGACCACTGGACAGGATTTTGCCATTGAGGAGGCAGACGGGGCTCCTTGCTGCATGCAGCATGGTGAGTGAGCTAGCCCAGAGCAGGGAGGGGTGTCAGGAGATGGGGAATTACCGAGAGGAAACAGCAGGGCTTGGGGGTTTCTGGCTAAACTGACCCGACAGGATTCTTGCCCCAGGCAGGCCGGGTGGTCAGAATACCCTGGTGATGGGGGGAGGGAAAGGAGCCTGATCAGATATGGAGGGGCTGGTTCTGAATAAACAGACTTGATAGGACTTCCCTGGTGGCTAGGTGGTAAGGAATCCGCCTGCAGGGTAGCAGACGTGGGTTCTGTCCCTGGGTTGGGAAGATCCCCTGCAGAAGGGAATGGCTACCCACTCCAATTTTCTTGCCTGGAGCATTCCAAGGGTGGAGGAGCCTGGCGGGCTACGGTCCGAGAGGTTGCGAAGACTAAGACAAGACTTAGCAACTAAATGACAGAACAAGGATTCTTGCTGAGATTGGATCCCACAAGGAAGTGGGGCCTGGAGAAGGTTCTGGAAGCTGGCTGAAGACTGATGGAGCAAAGAATCTCTCTCAGGTGGAAGACTTTAGGAAGTCAGAGTGGATGGATGAGTTCACACCCGTGCGCTGGAAACTCGTAGCAGGAAGAGGCAGGGGAATGGGGTTCTTGCTGCTCATGACTCGAACTCAGGGTGACGGAGAGGCTGGAGCCCAGTGAGGCTGGAGGGGGAGGAGGTGGGGAGAGGGACAAGGCGGGGCCTCCTGGCCTGGGCCGCCGGCCCTGAGCTGGTCACAGCAGCGCAGCCGGATGCCGCCCCAGTCCAGCGGCAGAAGCTGGAGGCTCCCGCAGGCCTGGTGAGAGACCAGGATGGAACTTGAGGACAGGGATGAGCAGGGCGCTGAATTCTGTTGCTAGGAAACAGAAAGCTCAGTCCTGCAGCCAAGCGTGCTACCCAGTGACAGTTTGCTGCTTTTGATTACTGGCCAGAAATGATGGAACGTGAAATTTTGAAACACAGATAAGTTTATTAGAGAATCACACCACCTCCTTCACATCCCTGGGCTTTGCCCCACATCAAGCCGAGAGTCACGGGGCTGTGGAGACGTGGCCGGGGGTGTCCGGCCCAGTGGATGGCTCAGGGGGCCGCGGAAGCACCGCGAGTGGACAGGCCTCCGTGTGGAGGGTCACTGAGACACTCCTTCCAGGTCTAGGCAGGAACCCTGGCTTCTCCTCTCGGGGTGAGTGTTTCCCCCGCTCTGCTTTTGAATCCAGGGACACCAGCTGTGGTTGTCCCGTTCGCTCTGGGGGCTCTATGCTGGGTGGACTCTCCCAGTTGCAGCGAGCGGGAGCTCCGCTCCATTTGTGGTGCGTGGGGCTCTCTCTGGGGTGACCTCTTGTTGAGGGGCATGGGCTCAGTTGCCCCTCGGCAGGCGGGATCATCCTGGACCAGGGACTGGACCCATGTCCTCTGCCTCAGCAGGTGGGCTCCCAACCACTGGCCCCCAGGGACGTCCCTCCCGTTCGCTTTTCACTGCTCCACTTTGGGTGTGATGTTTGTCATCTTAGTCAGGGGCCGCCAGGCTGGCCAGGAGGGCCCAGGGCGCCTGAGCCGAGTCGGGCGTGGGTGAGCTGCCGGGATGTCGGCGGGGGCCATCGGGGAGGGAGGAAAGGCAGCCCTCTTTCAGGGAGAAGGCACGTGGGTCTGGGTAGAAGGCAGCTAAAGGGCTGGACTGTGGTCGACCTGGCTCTCCCTCCTCTGGTTTCCCTCTGAGGGGCTGGAACAGGCCACGGTCTCCCGTGTGCGTTTGGAAAGACATCGCTTCCAAAGTGAGTGTGGGGTGGGGAGGGGCGGGGCGGGGCGCAGACGGCGGCTGCAGCAGGTGCAATGTCTACGTGGGAGGCGGGCTGCCCAGGAGACAGCCTGGAGGCGTGGGTGCATTCACTCTTTAGGGGGCGGGCTGGGCCCGCCACGGGAACCAGGAGGCGGGACTCAAGTTTCTGCCCAGAAACCCGGGAAGAGGGTAGCTGTGTCTCCGTGTCTGCTGGGACAGCCACTGGCCAGGCGCTGGGGACAGACGTCAGCGAGTCAGCCGCTTCCTCCGCGCTCTCAGATGGTGGGAAGCTGCAGCCCAGAAGGAAGCATCGCGGGCAGAAGATAGAGAAGCAGGAGTGGGCGCTTCTGCAGGTGCAGACCGTCCGCCCCGCGGGACCAGAGACGACCCGGCAGCACTCTCGGCTCCTGGAACAGTGCTTTCCAGGCACTTGGTTGAGGAAATCTCCATCTCAGTTTAGTGAACAGTCACCCATCTTACCAGTTCAGCCTCACTCACGGGAAGTGGCGTTTCTTCCGTGCCGTGTGCCGGGCACCGCTCCGTTGCGGGCGGGCACGTGTGGTTGCCTCGGCCGGCGGGACCCATCCCGGGATGCACAGGTGGGACGGCTGGGCAGGGAGGCGCTGGGCTGCCCCTCCGGGCTGTGCGTTGTGAGGGCTGGCGAGGCCGGACCTGGCCGTCTCCTTAAGCGCTGCTGCTTCCCGGCTTCTCCTTGCTCAGCTGAGTTCGTTTATAGAAAGTTTTGTAAGACAGACGGATAAGCGGAAAGAAAATCAGGTGATCCTTCCTTCCACCACTCAGAGTTAGCCACACTTGGTATTTTGTTGGTAACTTATACGTCTCTGTTTGCACATCCAGTCCATTGATCTTTCCTTTTTCTTATTTTTGTCACAGCTTTATATTAAGATAATTCACAAACCATATGATTCACCCGTTTAACCAGTGTGTAACTCAATAATTTTAAGCATTTGTGCAATCAGTCCCAATCAATTGTAGAACGTTTTTTATCACCCCAAAAGATGTCCCAGACCCCCTGTTACCCCAGAGCCCTCCATACCATTCCAGCAAGCCCTAGATAACCGCTAATTTACTTTCTGATTTGTAGATTTCTTCATAGATTCGCCTAATCTGGCATTTTGTATACGCTGAACCCTGCCATGCGTGGCCTTTCGTGGCTGGGGTCTCTCCTGCAGCAGAATGTCTTCAAGGCTCGTCCATGTTGAGCCTCTCCTTCCCACGTCTGAGCGCTCATCCACTCTACAGCTCGACACCTTTTGTTTATCGCTCACTGATTCATAAATATTGGGCTCTGTCTCCCACTGGGCTATTACAGATAATGGTGCTGGTGACTTTATGAAGACGTTTCCATGCAGCCTTGTTTTCATTACTCTTAGATACATGACTAGCAGTGAAATAGCTGAGTCTGTAGTTTTTTAGTAAACAGGCTTCTTATATATAGCGGGTGTTATTTCATGGCACCATGTACTCTTCCAGAACATTCTTTCCATGCAGTTGGAATACAGTAGTGCATAATAAATACCACCATTTAATTAGCAATTCTACTTTGGGGCATTTAAACTACTTCTGGTGTTTTACTGTTTTAAGCACTTCAGCAATGAGCACACTTGTACTTATATCATTTCCTATATTGTAGAGCCAGATTTGTTAGGTCAAAGTAAGGATATCAGTTTAAGGACTTGAGATATATATAGCCCCATGAATTTCCAAATAATGTTATATTAATTTACATTCCTCTGGACAGTACCTGACAGGAGCCATTTCAGTCAACTCATGTCAGCCTGGTTGTTATTATTGACTCAAGTTTGTTGGACAATTACTTAATTGATAAAAAAATTCTTAATTTTAAAATTTGCTTTTATTTGCTCTAACAAGGGTTAACAATATGTATATGTCATTTTAACATCTTTTGTGAATCAGCTGTTTATATTGTTTGCCAAGTTTCCTCCTAGTGTTCTTATCTTATTATTGATTAATAACTCTTTTAAGTTTGGAATTAATTTTTTGAAATGTAGCATATACAGAAAGGTATAAATAAGACAACAATGGGTACTACCAATCTTACACATATATTATAAATTATTTTTTCAACTGTCGAATGAATCATGGGCCATTCATTTTTTGATTTGTAGACTTAAATATGCTGTCAATGGAAGTATGGGTTTTCATCTTCTGTATCTTTTGATATTTTTAACAGCTTTACAGATGTGGATTAGTCAGCGTCCTCCAGAGAAACAGAACTATAAGAGAGAGGCAGACAGAGAGAGAGACTGGAATGTAAGGGATGCTTCGTGCAGGTATGGAGGCTGGCAAGTCCAGGATTTGCAGAGCAAGGCAGGCTGGGCGCTCTGGGAAGCACTGGCATCGCAGCTAGGACTCAAAGGCCGTCCGGAAGTAGACTGCCCTCTTCTCGGGGGACCTCACAGTGCTTTCTCTTAAGACCTTCAGTTGACTGGATGAGACCCATGCACATAACGGTGCACCATTTATTTCCTCAAAGTCTGCTGACTTAAATGTTAATCATATCTAAAAAAAAACACACCTTCACAGAAACAACTAGATTGGTGTTTGATCAAAGAATTGGTCATCATAGTCCAGCCAAGTGATCATGAAATTAATCATCACAGGAGATGCAATTGGCATACAGTAAACAACACACATTTGTAGTAGACATTTTCATAAATTTTGGCATCTGTATGCCTATGAAAAGGCTTCCCTGGTGGCTCAGTAGTAAAGAATTTGCCTGCAATGCAAGAAACACAGGTTCCATCCCTGGGTCAGGAAGGTCCCCTGGAAGAGGAGATGGCAACCCATTCCAGAATTCTGGCTGGAAAATTTCATGGACAGAGGAGGCTGGTGGGCTACAGTCCATGGAATAACAGAGTCTGACATGACTGAACACCTGTGAACATGCATATGAAAAATCATCACAATCAAGAGAATAAATGCATCCACATCCATCTCCCCAAGCTGTTTCCACTGGCCCTTTGCAATCCCTCCATCCTGCATCTCCCCATCCACTTCAGCCTGTGTTGGACTCATGATACATTAGTTTTCATATCCTAGATACTTATTAAAAATGGACTTATACAGTGTATCCTCCTTTTTTCTGGCTTGTTTCACTCAGTACAATTATTTTGAGATTCAACCATGTTACTAAAGCTCTCAGTAAATAGCTAATTCCTTTTCACTGCCAAGTAATGTTCCCTTACATGGATACAACAGTTTTCATGAATTCACCTCTTGAGGGGCATTTGGGTTGCCTACAGTTTGGGCTATCACAAATCAACCTGCTGCAAGCATTTGTGTGTAGTTTTTGTATAAGCATATGTTTTCATTTCTTGTGGGTAAATATCCTGGAGTAGAATGGCTGGATTGTGTCTCAGCCACACACTTACCTTTGCATGGAATGGTGAACCCTTCCAGCGTGACTGTGCCATGTAACGCCACACCAGCAGCGAGAGTTCTGTGTGCTCTGGTTTCGCCTGTCCTAGTGTCTGCTTGGCATCATCCTAGTGGGTGTAAATCAGTGTCTCATATGGTTTTAGTCTGCATTTCCCTAATGACTAACCATGTTAAGAATCTTTTCACAGGCTTGTTTGCTTATGTGCAAGTAAATACTTCTGTGGAGAGGTACCCACAATTTTTACTGAATTCTTGGTTTTCTTGATTTTTGATAGTTCTTTATTTATTACTACATAAAGCTCAGTTGGTAAAGAATCCACCTGCAATACAGGAGACCCCAGCTCAATTCTTTGGGTCAAGAAGATCCCTGGAGAAGCGATAGGCTACCCACTCCAGTATTCTTGGGCTTCCCTTGTGGCTCAGCTGGTAAAGAATCCGCCTTCTATGCGGGAGACCTGTGTTCTCTCCCTGGGTTGGGAAGATCCCATGGAGAAAGGAATGGCTACCCACTCTAGTATTCTGGCCTGGAGAATTCCATGGAATGGGGTTGCAACGAGTCAGACACGACTGAGTGACTTTCACTATATATTAAGATGCAAGTCTTTTTATCATGCATGTAGTTTGCAAATATTTTCTCCCAATCTACAATTTGCCTGTTCATTCTCCAAACTGTGTAAAATGAAGAACAGAAGTTTTTAATTTTGATGAAGTCTTGTTCATCAGTTTACTCTATAAAGTACATATTTTGGTATCCTATTTAAGAAGTTTTTGCCTAACTTCAAGCCAAAAATGTTTCAGGTATGTTTTCTTCTAGAAGTTTTATAGTTTTGGGCTTACATTTAGATCTATAATTTATTTTGAGATAGTTTTGTACTTGGTGTGAATTACACATACAAATTTATTTCTGAAAATGAATATTTCAATTGTTTTGGCACCATTTGTTTGAAAGACTATACTTTTTCCACTGAATTTTCTCTGTAACTGTGAAAAATTGGCTGGCAACATTTGCATGGGTCTATTTCTAAACTCTCTTCTCTGCACCACTGATCTATTTATCTATGTTTATGCACAAACTTGATTACTGTAGCTTTACAGAGTCTTGAAATGAGATAGTGTTAGTTCTTTACTTTTTTCTTTTAACTTTTCTAGATTATTTGCATTTCCATGTGAGTTTTGGCAATAGTTTAGGATGTGATTGTCAGCTTAATAATTTTGAATTTTGGCCATAGACACTGTGTCTTTCCATTCAGATTTTATTTAATTTCTCTCAGCAATATTTTGTAGTTTCTAGTATACAGGTCTTTTAACCTTGTGCCATATTTGTCATACTTTTGGTACAAAGTCATACTTTGTTAATTTTTAAGTAATTTTTATTTCAATTTTTGACTGTTCTTACTTTATAGAAATTCTTTTGGTTTTTTTACATTGATTTTTGATACTGAAAACTTGATAAACTCAGATATTAGGTCTAGTATCTTTTTGTTGATTCCATCAAATTCCTACAGAATCCTAATTTCTGTGAACAAAGACAGTTTTAGTTCTTCCTTTCTAATCTGGATGGATTTCATTTCTTTTCCTTGCCTTATTACATTGGCCGGAAATGCCAGCGCAGTGTTGAATATAAGCAGCTGGAGCAGACATCATCACCTTATTTCTGATCTTAGAAGTAAACCTTTATGTCTTTTCCATCATGCATTGTGTTCACTGAAAATTTTGAACAGGTGCTATTTCAGGTTGAAGAAGTTTCCTTCCATGCCCAGGTTTTGGAGTATTTTATCAGAAATGGATATTACATTTTCTAAATATTGTTTCTGTGTTTCCTGAGACAATCACAACATTACTTCCCTCAATTACTGTTTTAGTTGTGTTTTCATTGCTATTCAATCCACAGCACTCTCTCATGTCCCTTTTAATTTCTTTTTTGAACCATGGGTTATTTAGAAGTAGATTATTTAGTCTAAACATTCAGAAGATTTTCTAGAGATTTTCTTTTATTGATTTCTAGTTTAGTTCTATTGACAAAGAGTATATTTGACAGACGAGTCCTTTAAAATAATCTGAGATATGTTTTATGCCTAGAATAGGGTCTATGATTGTAAACGTTTTCCTGCGTTCTTGACAAGAATGGATACTAGTCTCGCTGGGTGGGATGTTGGACAAAATTCTATCACGCAGTTATTTTTCAGCGTTCCTCACATCATCTGTGGCTTTAACGATCTGTCCGCTCGGTCTACGAGTTGTGCAGTTGCTCAGGTGTGCCCGTGCGTTTGCGACCTCATGGACTGCGGCGCGCCAGGCTTCTCTGTCCTTCACTGTCTCCCAGAGTTTGATCAAATGCATGTCCATAGAGTCAGTGATGCCACCCAACCATCTCGTCCTCTGTCGCCCCTTTCTCCTCCTGCCTTCAATCTTTCCCAGCACCAGGGTCTTTTCCAATGAAAAAAAATGACTCTTCGCATCAGGTGGCCACGGTACTGGAGCTTCAGCTTCAGCATCGCTTACTGAGAGTCATTGCAATCTTTGCCTATAATTGTGGATTTGTCTATTTAAGCTTGCATTTCTATCAGTTTTTGCCTCAAGTATCATATTGTGAAATTCTGTAATTAAGTACGTAACCACTTAGGACTGTTGTGTCCTCTTAATAGATTGAGCCTTCTGTCATTACAAAATGGGCACATTGATTCCTAATAATAGTTTGCTATGAAGTCTAGTCTATCTAGTCTTCCAGATAAACATTCCCACTCTATTAATGCAGCATGTCTTTATATTAATGTAGCAGGTCAGGATGCTGTAGGGTCTCACTTTTTCTATCCAGTCTGGCAATATTTGCTTTTTAGTGGGGTATTTAGACAATTTACATTTAATGTGAATATTTATTAGTCAGATTTTAATCTAAATATTTTGTGTTTTTCTCAGCTTTTCTTTTTTCCCCATTACCTCTTTTTCTGCCTTCCTATGGATAAGTTGATTATTTTTAAGATTCAATTTTATATTTTTAGTTCTGGTTTGGTTTTTTTTTTTTTGCTTTATTAGTGTCTGCTTCTCACAGTGTGCCTACATTATACCACACTGAATGCGTATTATGACACTACTTCATTTACGGTCTAAGTATCACACGTACTTGCTGATGTCCTTACTTGAAAAGATCAGTTGTTTCATTTGGTCGTATTTCTTTCTGCTTGAAGTACCATTTTACCATTTCTCACAGAGCAGGTGTGTCGGTAAAGCACTCTTCCATCTCTTGACTGCCTCAAAAGCCTTTGTTTCACCTCCATTCTTGAAAAAAAAATTAAGTGTAGGATTCTAGGTTTACTGGTATCTGCTCACTTGTGTGTTTTTTCCCTTCAGGTGTTTCGTCCGGGTCTTCCCGCCGCATTGTTTTCAGCAGGTTACGTGCCCTTCTGTCTGTGACGCATCATTTGTTTCCGCCTGCTCTGCGGGTTTCTCTTTATCTGCGTTAGCAAACTGACTTTTATAATATGTCTTGATGTTGTTTTGTGCTTGGAGTTCCCTGCGTTTCCTGGCTCTGTGCGTTCAAAGTTTTCCTCCAGTTTGGAAATCGCTTGGCCATTATTTCTTTAAATATTTGTTCTATTTATATTCCCGGAGGATTACCATCACACACTGCGTAAAGCTACCCCACTGGCTGATAATTCTCTAATTTAAAATTATTTTCTCTTTGTTTCCTTTTGAATGGTTTCTACTGCTATTTCTTCAAATTCATTCATCTTACCCCTTGATTTCTAATCTATCATTAATCCCAACAGTGTCGTTTTCATTTCAGGCATTATATTTTTATCTCTGGAATCTCATTTTGAGTCTTTTAAAAATATCTTCCATGTCTCCACTTTGCTTTGTGACCATATGGATTACTGTTTTAACATCTTTTAAAATGCTTTGTCTGCTAATTCTAACATCTGTGTCAGTTCTGAGGTGGTTTCAATTGATTGGTATGACTCCCGCTTATATGTTGAAATGTCCTCTATACAGCGGTCCTGGTGGTTTTTAATTGGACAAGAAACATGAGGAGTTTTCCTTGTGGAAAGAAAAATGAAAGTGAAAGTGTCAGTCAGTCAACCATGTCTGACTCTTTGTAATCCCATAGACTGTAGCCTGCCAGGCACCTCTGTCCATGGGATTTCCCAGGCGAAATACTGCAGGGGGTTGCCATTCCCTTCTCCAGGGGATCTTCACGGCCCAGGGACCGAACTTAATCTCCTGCATTGTAGGCAGATTCTTTGCTGTCTGAGCCGCAGTGGATATTTTTTAATTTCTGTGCGTATTCTTGAGTTTTGTTCTAGGCTGCAGCTCACTTGGAAGCAGTCTGATCCTTCGAGTCCTGCTTTTGGAGATTCTTTTAGGTGGGACAGGAGCGGTGGATGGCCCAGATGGTTTCCCGTGTGCGGTGCTTTGCTGTGCTCAGTCGCTCAGCCGTGTCTGACTCTCTGCGACCCCCCAGACTGCAGCCCACCAGGCCCCTCTGTCCGTGGGGATTCTCTGGGCGAGAATGCTGGAGTGGCTTGCCATGCCCTCCTCCGGGGGGTCTTCCCGACCTCGGGGTCAAAGTCAGGTGTCTGGCATTGCAAGCGGATTCTTTACCAGCTGAGCTACCAGGGAAGCCAAATTATTTGCCACAGTTAAGGCAAATCACAGATTCTGAGCACTCTCCCCATGGCTCCCTGAACCTTGAGGCTCTGTCTTCTGAGACAAAATACTGGGAACAAGCACTAGGAACCGGCCCTGTGTGGACGATGGAAACCGTTACCGTGAGTCCTCCTGCGGCTCCTTCCCTGGCCTGGGGCAGTTCCCAGCTGCCTGCATCGGCTAGTTCTCGGGTGAGCAGGAGAGGGGAGAGGCTATGTCAGTCTTGGGGTTCTCTCTGGGCAGACCTCTCCTCCTGGGCATCCTGTGGGTGGTCTCTGGCCATCCTGTGCCCTCTGTATCCTGGATCCGTCTCCTCCATTCAGAGAACCAACGGGCCCCACCAGCTGCGGCTCCCTGCAGTCCAGCCTGGGACCTCTTTCCAGGCAGTAAGGTGGAGCTCCCCCAGGGCTCCCCTGGTTTGACCTTTCAGGGGTCACTGTCCTTTGTTGCCTGCTGGCCAGTGTCCTGCAGACCCCTGTTTCATGTCCTTTGGCCACTTCCCAGGGGATTCAGGTGGAAGGGCCTATTCTATCACCGTTAGTCCATCATTTTTGAAAGCAGAAGTCTTCCTTTTGGTAATTTGAATAATGAAAACGCACTACCCTATAAAATATATGATGAAATAGTCATCCTTGCAGTTACTCGGCGCTCGGTGCTGTTCTGAGCCCTGGAGAGGGACCGTCACCAGCCCAGCCCCTGCCCCAGGGAGCAGCCGCGGCGGGTGTGACAGATGCTTCCGCAGCCCACAGGTAAGCATGTTGGGGGTATTGCCACAGCAGCTCAGAGCAGACTTCCAAGCAGGAGACACCGGCTGTTTCCAGAATGGATGAGAAAGTTCTGCTGAGCAGAGGGCCCTGAAGACAGAAGCAGCCGCCATGCAAAGGCCTGGGGACAGAGGGGTGCACGTCCAGGCAAAGGTAAACCATTTGCCAAGAGTGGAAGTCTGTGTGTGTGGGAGAGAGCAGCGGGATTTGAAAGCATCTGTCCATTTGTCGGTGACCAGAGTTAGTCCTGGAGGTCCTGTGACCTCTGTCACGTGTCCCGCATGCGGTCAGACAGGGGTGCCCACAGGCATGCTTGGTGGCTCGAGGCCTGAAGGAAGCCCCAGGAGTCAGGATGAGGGGCGCTGGGAGCAGCCTTCACCCTGGAGGTGCCCCTATGCCAGGTGTCAGAAGACAGTCCTCAGCCACGTCATCACGGCTAGATATTCAATAGTATTTGGCTATTATTTTATTAGTTGTGATATGGTTACTGATTTTGTAATAAATATGTCATTATTTTAGAGGCATCTACTGAATTGATCAGAGGTAAATTAACAGGATACCGGAGATTTAATGGAAAATGTTACAGGGGGAAAAAAAAAGAATGAATACATACATCAAAAAATGAGTGAAGAAGAGTAGATTGGTCGGTGAGTGTTGAAGCTGGATGCAGCCCATCCTGGCCAAATGAACCAGCTCCTGCTGCCCTGCCCACTCACCAGCGTCCACCCCTGGGATCGTGGGCCGGTCATGCTGTGCTGCATAAATCCCAGAGCTGGGCATCTCAGAGGATACATGTCCAGTCCTGGACCCGAGGACCAGGGGCCCTCAGAGTCTCCCCACTGCTCCCAGTCCCCCTCTCTGTGGCCAAGACCTACAGCGTCACCTGTGCACCTGGGCGGCCTCCACCCTGACCCACCGAACAGCCCTCGCAGGCCCTGCGTGGGGCTCCTTGGTGTGGACCACATTGCCTTGGTGCTGGGTCATCTCCTTGCCTCGAGGGGGTGATCAGCACTTCTCGACTATTCTTCTGGTCTACTTGGAGTTCCATTTTGAGCGTTTCCAAGAATATGAGCCCTTCCCCAAAGGGCTCCCGCCCACTTTGGCCCATCTAGTTCGTCCTAAGGCCCTTCCTGCACTTTCCAGAAATGGCCCCAGCACTGAAGCGGTGGACCAGCTTGGGTTCAGAAGCTCCGCAAAGCTGAGGACTTGTCTGCTGGGAGCCCTGGGCCCCATCCAGGGTGGAGGTGTGAGGACAGCGCTGGAAAGCTGCCTGGCCTGTGGCCCCGCGCTGAAGAGTGGACAGCCCTGCAAGGGTGTGTTCTCCCACAAGTGGCTTTTATTGAGGACTTTAAAAATCAACCCTTAAATTTTAAAACACTTTCGGATTCACAGAAAAAGGTGATAATATTACAGAATCCTGGGGCTTCCCTAGTGGTCCAGTGGCTAAGAGTCTGCTTGCAAGTGCAGGAGACATGGGTTCGACCCCTGGGCTGGGGAGATCGCTGCAGGGCAACTAAGCCCGTGTGCCATGGCTACTGAGCCCGTGCTCTAAGCCAGGTGTCAGAAGACAGTCCTCAGCCAGGTCATCACTGGCTCTAAAAGCCATGGAGCCGCAACTACGGAGCCACATACTGGGACTACTGAAGCCACGTGCCCTGGGGCCCAAGCTCTGCAACTAGAGAAGCCTCTGCAACGAGAAGCCAGTGCAACTAGAGCGTAGCCCCCACTAGCTGCAGCTGGAGAAAGCCCATGAGGCAGTGAAGACCCAGCACAGCCCAAAATAAATAAAAACAGAAAAACAATAGAGATAAATACAGAACCCCCATACACCCAGCATCTTACATTGCTGCCATGCGTTCATTTCCATGTGGATACCTTTTCAAACTAAAATCCACGTTTCTTTCCAATATGCTTTGTTTTCATCCAAGGCCTTGTTCTTTGCTGATTGTTTGGTCCTGGGACCCCCACCAAGGTTCTGCGTCACATTTGGTCACTACGTCTCTTTAGGTCACGGGGTCATAACTGTTTCTCAAACCTCCTTTGCATGTGTGACCTCAGGAGCTTTGAGGCATGCTGGCCAGGGGTTCTGTAGGTGCCCCGTCTAACGGGGTTTGTCTGGTGTGTTTCTCGGGGTCCGGCTGGGGTCCTGGGTTCTGCGGGAAGGACCTCCGAGATGAAGCATCCTTGGCACATCGCATCAGGGCACGAGCCGCCCCCCCGGCTGGCGGCAGGTCTGTGGCCTCGGTCACCTGGCTCAGCTGTGCTTGTCGGGCTGCTCCTCGTTCACGCCTCTTTGGAGGCTGTCCCTGGAAAAGGCCCACACTTACGGGCTGGAGGTTCTGTTCCAGCTCCTAGACCATGAAGCGTCTACAATCTGTTTAGTATGTTTCTGCCTGAGAGACGTGTCCCTTGTTCTCTTTATTTCCTCAGTTATATATTTATATTAGCACAGACTTGGGGCTGTTTATTTACACAGGGTGTGATTTAATGGTCCATGATTTATTTCATTCTTCTGGCAGACGGGCACCCTCTCAGCAGCTCCTGAGTCCTTTTGACAAACCCTCATCGCAGCAGGTGTTTTGTCTGTAATGGCTTATTCAGTGTTCTCAGGTTATGTTTTTACCTGTCTATCTACCTGTGTGTACTCAAAGCATCTGTGACAAGCGGAAGACAAGCTGGGAGGGGTCCCTGCATCTGGGCAGCCCCAGGAAAATCTCCACCGGTTTAGTGTCGACGGAATTATGTTTCCTGCTGGGCTTTTTCCAGCTCGTGAGACAGAACTGGCATATGAAACTGTGTAAGTGCAAGGGATAGAACGTGATGGTTTTATACATGTACATATTGCAAAATGATGATCACAATAAGGTTGGTTAATATAGAGGTTCCTCAAAAAGTTAGAATCCAGCAATCCTACGTCAGAGTATGTACGCAAGGAGATGAAATCAGCATCTTAAAGAGACACCTGCATCTTCGCCCTCATTGCAGAATCACTCATAGTCAAGACGTGGCAGCAGCCTAAGTGTCCCCTGGGGGACGGACGGACAGAGGACGGACGGACAGAGGATGTGGCACATACATGCTGCTGCTCGGTCGTGTCTGCCTCTGCGACCCCACGGACTGCGGCCCACCAGGCTCCTCCGTCCATGGGGTTCTCCAGGCGAGAATACTGCAGTGAGTGTTCTTTCCCTTCTCCAAGGGATCTTCCCGACCTGGGGATCAAACCCAGGTCTCCTACATTGCAGGCAGATTCTTGACTCTCTGAGTCACTAAGGAAGCCTGGATATGTTTGCATGTACAACTCAGTCACTTCGCTGTATCCCTGAAATGAACACAACGTTGCAAATCAAATATGTTTTGTTGTTTTAGTCATTTCAGTTGTGTCTGACTCTTTGCAACCTCATGGTCCACAGCAGGCCAGGCTTCTCTCTCCCTGGGATTCTCCAGGCTAGAACACTGGAGTGGGTTGCCATGTCCTTCTCCAGGGGATCTTCCTGACCCAGGGATCGAACCTGCATCTCCTTACAGGCAGATTCTTTACCACTGTGCCATCTGGGAATCCTCGTACATAAAAACAATGGAATATTACTCAGCCACGAGAAAGGACATCTTGCCATTTGCAACAATGTGGAAAGACCTTGAGGACGCCATGCTCAGTGAAACAGGTCAGACAGAGACAGACCAGTGCTGTACCGTCTCACATGTGGAATCTGGTAAAAAGCAAATTCAGAGAGACTTGATTGGTGGTTTTTTCTCTTTGACATGATAAAAAGAGACCCCGGCTGCATCACCAGCTTCCAGATCCCCAGCTCTGGGCCTCCGGGCGGGGCTGGGGGACGGTCCCAGATCACTGCTCTGGGGCGGCCTCCAGGTAGGGGTGTCTGGGACCTGAGGGCCGGGCATTTCTGTCTCACACAGACTGGGGTGCCCGCCCCACTCTCGTTTATTTGCACTATGATGGAGGCAGGGATACGTTACCAGCTTCATCCTGTTTCTCAGGGCCCAGGGGGTTCATACCCACCCCACAGAAGGGGGATGGGAGGGACTCAGCCGGACGAGGGTCGCCGAGGGCCAAGAGTCAACCTCCCGTCGACAGGGCAGCTTCTTCTATCTCTGAGCCTGGAGCGGCCCTGAGATGCTAAATGTGGAGAGGCCCAGAGCCGCCGCTCTGAGTACCTCCCGGAGGCCTTTCCACCCTGCGGTGGACGTCTTCCCCTTGCTGCCCAGTCCTGCCTCCTACTTATGTTTTTAAAGTTTTTTTTTTTTTTTAATTTTTAATTGCCGGATCATTGCTTTACAATATTGTGTTGGTTTCTGTCACTCGTCAACATGAATCAGCCGTCGGCGAACATGCGTCCCCTCCCTCTTGAACCTCCCTCCCCTCTCCCCCCCATCCCACCGCTCTAGGATATCACAGAGCACCAGGTCTGAGCTCCCTGCATCACACAGGAAATTTCCGCAGGCTATCTGGTTTTACATGTGATGATGTGTATGTTTCAATGCTACTCTCTCAACTGTCACACCTCTTCCTCGCCTGCCCCTCCCACAAGCCTGCTCTCTGTCTGCGTCTCCACTGCTGCCCTGCAAATACGTCATCACAACCATCTTCCTAGATTCCATGTTTTCGTTTTGTTGTTGTTTAGCCACTCAGTTGTGTCTGACTCTTTGCGACCCCATGGACTGCGGCACACCAGGCTTCCCCGTCCTTCACCATCTCCCGCAGCTTACCCAAATTCATTTCCACCGAGTCAGTGATGCCATCCAACCATCTCATCCTCTGTCACCCCCCTCTCCTCCCGCCTTCAGTCTTTCCCAGCATCAGGGTCTTTTCCAATGAGTCAGCTCTTCGCATCAGGCGGCCAAAAGTATTGGAGCTTCAGGTTCAGCATCAGTCCTTCCAGTGAATATTCAGGATTGATTTCCTTTAGGATGGACTGGTTTGATCTCCTTGCAGTCCAAGGGACTCTCAAAAGTCTTCTCCAGCACACAGTTCAGAATCATCAGTTCTTTGGTGCTCAGCCTTCTTTATGGTCCAGCTCTCACATCTGCACAGGACTGTTGGAAAAACCAAACCTTTGACGAGGCTATGCTTAGCCACTCAGTTGTGTCTGACTCTTTGCAACCCCATGGATTATAGCCTGCCAGTCTCCTCCATCCATGGGACTAGACAAACCTTTGTTGGCAAACTAATATCTCTGTTTTTTAACATGC
>JADEYB020000018.1:1794315-1818895 GCA_015832495.2 Alces alces
TTGTTCCTGATTTTAGGGGAAATGCTTTCAATTTTTCACCATTGAGGGTAATGCTTGCTGTGGGTTTGTCATATATAGCTTTTATTATGTTGAGGTATGTTCCTTCTATTCCTGCTTTCTGGAGAGTTTTAATCATAGTTCAGCCATTGTTTTTTCAAATGTGCTTCCCTGTCTTCCCTCTGTGGGGATCCCAAGAACATGTCTCAGGCTGCCGAAAGTTTTCTTACAGTCTACTGATGCTCTGTCAATATTTTATGTCTTTTCCTTTATACATTTATATTTAGTTTCTATTGCTATATTCTCACAATCTCTAATATTTTCTTCTACAAATTCTAACCTACCATTAATCCAATTTTTTATCTCCTGCATTGTAGATTTCATCTCTGTACATTAAATCTGTGTCTTTGTGGTATCTTCCATGTGCCTGCTTAACATGGTCAGTCTTCAGTACTTAGAACTATGATATGCAGTTACAACGACTACTTTCAAGTCCTTTCCCACCCATCCTAATATCAGTGTTACTTATGAGTTGGTTTCCACTGACTGGTTTCTCTCTTCATGTGGGGCTGAAATTTCTGCTTCTCTGTATGCCTGGTCATTTTTGATTAGGTGCCAGACATTATTAATCTTACCTTGCTGAGTGTCAAATATTTTTATATTCTTAACATGGTCTTGAGCTTGGTTCTGACGTATAGTTATTATACTTGGAAGCAATTTTATTCTTTCAGGAATTATTTCACATTTATTAGGCAGGACCAGAGCATCACCGAGTTAGGGAAAATTTCCCCTATTACTGGGGCATGACCTTTCAGAGCAATCATCTAATGCCCCATAAATCAGGAGGTTTTTAGCTGACTGCTGGGAACGGGTAATGTTCCTGGCCCTATGTGAGTTTTGGATATTTTCCTCACTGCTGTCTTTGAATCATTCTTCCCTGAAATTTAGGTAGTTTCCTCACTCACATGCACTGATCAGTATTCTGCCCTTTCTTTCTGTGTTACTCTGTTAAACACTGTCCTACAAACTCCAGCTGCTACAGTCAGCTTGGCTTCTAGGTTCTGTCTGCTCACCTTGGAGCATGTGCCGGGCTCCCTGTGGCTCCCTCTTCCCCGCATTCCCCCTGGCAGGATGCTCTCTAGGCTGGAACAGTTTAGGGGACACCTCACTGTTTCATGTCTCTCATGGACTCCTGCCCTTCATTGCCTGATGCCCAGTGTCTTGAAAACCATGCTTGACTCTTTTTAAAAAAATTTCTATTGCAATATAGGTGCTTTGGGCTTCCCAGGTGGTGCTAGTGGTAAAAAACTTGCCTGCCAATGCAGGAGACATAAGAGATGAGGGTTCGATCTCTGGGTGGGGAAGATCTCTGGAAGAGGGCATGGCTACCCACTCTAGTATTCTTGCCCAAAGAATCCCAAGGACAGAGGAGCCTGGTGGGCTACAGTCAGTCCATAGAGTTGCAAAGAGTCAGATGCAGTAGAAGCAACTTAGCACACACACATAGTTGCTTTACAATGTGCAATAATGTCTACCATACAGCAAATTCAGTCAGCTATGCATAAATACACATATACCCCCTCTTTTTTAGGTTTGCTTCCCTGTTAGATCACCACAGAGCATTGCCTAGAGTTCCCTGAGCTATACAGTAGGTTCCCATTATCTATTTTACATGTAGTGATGTATATAAGTCGATCAACCCTGTTTGTTTTTAATTGTCTGGTTTTATTGTTAATTCAAGCGAGAGGTTAAATCTGATCCCCTGTACTCCATCTCAGTCTTAATTGAACACTGACTCTACCTTTCATGCTGAATTTATTTTTAAGATGTGATGATGTAGAAAATAAACATGCATGAGTCTTCATGGATGTGAATGAATGAATAAATAAACAAATGGGAGAGAAGAGAAAAGTCTTCACTGGAGAAGAATTCCAAGCACTGTATGTAGGTGATCTTCCCTCTGGAAGGTAAAGATTCATGCTCAAGGGTGGGTTAGGCTCGGGGACTGGTTCCCAAAGACTTGGCCAGGAAAGGAAGAGCAGTGGCTGTACAGTGAGAAGCCTGGCAGGTTCTGCCATGGCCAAGTGATGAAGGTCAACATCACCAATGACCAGTTGTGTGATATCACTTGCTCTTGATGTGATGTGATGAGCGGGGCAGTTCTCTGCACTATTATCTCCATAAATTCATAGCCCTGTCTCATTACGAGAGAAACCACAGAAAAACCCAGGTCAAGAACACTCTACAGGGTACATAACTGTACTCTTCAAGACTTTCAAGGTCATAAACAACAAGCAAAGACAGAGAAACTGTAGCAAACAGAGGGCTGGGGAGACAGGATCACGAAGCATCATGTGGGATCCTGGATTATATCCTAGAGCAGAAAGAGGACATTAATGTAAAATTTGGTGAATAAGCCAGGGTTTCATTTTAAAAAAATGATTTGAAACACAGCCCAAACAGCAGCACAGAGAGGAAAGGACAGACTCGCCAATAAATGGAGTGAGATCAATTGGATATCTGTATGGATTCCTATTCTTTACCTTACATAAAAATCAATTTCAGATGGATTATAGGTCTAAATGTGAGAACAAGGAAGCTTTTAGAAGAAAGCATAGGAGCATATCTTTACAATCTTAGTGGAGGCAGATTTCTTAAGCAAGACCTAAACTGGGAAAGTGGATGAAGTGGATTATAGTGAAAATAAGAACCTCTGTTTATTAGAAGAACCCATGAAGGGAGTGAGAAGGCAGCTGGCAGACTGGGAGGAGATATTCACAACACACTTGTCCGAGACAGGGCTCATATCTGCACTACGGAAGAACTTCAGATGAATAGGGAAGAGAAGGCAACCCAATAGAAAACGGCACATTGGTTCACAAAAATGAACTTCCAAGAGGCCTCTGCAATTTTGGTGAGTTCTCACGGTCTGTGCACCAGAATGGGGAAAGATCCGAGAGGCGGGCAGGACATGGGGTGATGCCGCCTCTTACTTGCTGCTGTGGAGGTGTGTCCCCAGTCACTTTGGCAAACCACTTGGAAGTACCTACTGAAGCCCCAGCTGAGAACACTCTGTGGGGGGCCATTTCATTCCCAGGCGTGGACCCAGGAGATACACGGATGTGTGTTCACCAAGAACCGCACACGGGAAAGTTCAGAGCAGGGCTTCCGGCGTCCCCTACAGTTGGTGGCTACCTACTTTCTCATCAACAGGATCGGTGCAGACGTGACCTACCCCATGATGGACCCTTTACAGCGTTAGAGGGGATGAGGCACAACTTTGCCTAACAACATGGAGAGATCACACCAATACTCCTTTGAGGAAAAGAAGCTGGACATAAAAGACGTATGTGCTGGAGCCTGTTTACCTAAAGCGTAAGTCATGAGAGAGCAGTCCGTGCTGTAAAAGGCAGTCGGGTACCCTTAAAGGGCGGGTGGGTGGTGAGTGAACGGAGAACCAGGGTCCCCTAGGGGAGTGGTGGGGTGACCGTGTCCTGCGTCTTGACCTGAGTCTTGGTTCCGAGGGTGGATACTATTTGTGAAAATTCAGCAAACCAGACCATTTGATACCTTTACTTTTGTGTAGCAAAACATTGTCAGAAGAGACTTTTTAATGTCATACTTTGATTTGCCAAAACTTGGTTGAGAGTCCAAGGATGTTTATTATTTTCCCCTGTATTTTTCCCTACATTTGAGATAGCTTTAATAAAATAAATACACAGATAAAATGAGCAGTGAAAATTTCTTATCTTCGTATCTGCCTCTCTCTCCCAATCTCTCTGAAAGGAAACTTCAGACATTAATTTTGTGTCCAGAATTCTGTCTTTTTCTCTGAAAATTCTGGTCATATTAACATAGACTATTGGAGTTTAGGGATATTTTAAGTATTGCTTAAATAAAAATTACTCCCCTGGTCCATGATTTCCAAACTGTATTTTCACTCTTCTTTACTTCCTATGATTTTTAAACAACTGCAGATCACATGAAAAGATGGGAAGCTTAATGTCCAAACTGGATAATAATAGTAAAGGAAGAAACAAATTATATAATTATATGTTAATTTCATTTCTACGTCTAGATGCAAAAGTCTTCAAAAAAAAAATGTAGAGATGAAATCAAGCCCATTAGTGTATTTAAAAGGGTAACCACTCCTGGACAAGCACAGTTTGTTTCAGGAGCTGAGAAGCTGGCCTGGGGGACACCACTCATCCTCACGGCTGCTCCTCTGAACAACTCAGTAACGCCCCGTCCTTCCCCTCTGGATGAGACGTGGTCTCTGTTCTGAGATCTGGTCTCTGTTCTGGTTCCTTTCAGACTTCAGCAGCCACAAGGTCTGGCTCAAGCCCTCATCCAGAGTAGCCCTTCTCCCTGGTGGCGTCTCTGATGGGGCTGTCAGGAAGTTCATGGTGGGGACAGGTGCCCTTGGCTTCTCTTGATTTTCTCTCCCCTTCTCATAAGTGCTCTTCTAGGTCCTGCCAGGTCTGCCCAGAGCTACTGCGGGTCAGAGAGCAAGGGCAGAGGCTCGGGGCTGCAGGACCTCTGATGGGGTGTTGATGACTTGCCTTCAGATGCCTTGGGCATCTTCCCGTGAGACCTTGAGTCCAGCCTCTGGAGTGGGTGACAGCCCCCCACCCCGGTGACTGTCCACATCCCTTCACCACCCAGCTCTGCGTCACCTTCCCCCACTGGGCTCAGGTCTGGCCCTTGGCCACGAGTCGGGGAATCAGGGCCCCAGGTCCCCAGGTAGTGGAGGGCCCCCCTTTCTCTTTGCCTGGCCTGACAGTAGTGCTGAGTCATGGCCAACGTCAGACCACCTGGCCTTCAATCCTGGCATTCCCTTTTCCCACCCACAAGACGAGGGGCCAGTCCCTAACCCCTCAGTGGCTTGTCTTCCTCATTGGTCAGCGGAGATGGACGAGAGCCCCCACCTTGGGGGTTTCGTGGGAGGATGGAGCTTTGCCTGGTCCTCAGGCCAATGCTGGCAGGTGGCCCAGATCCCATAGGGTCAGCTGACCCCATCAGGGTCAGCCAGCATCGTGGTGTCCCCTGCTGCCCCTAGCCCTCAAAGCCCATTCTTCCCCATTAGACTTTTTCAGGCCCAAACAGCATCCAGGCTCTGTGCCCAGTTGGAGGGACCAAGGGCCAGGCCCACGGCTGTATCTCTATAGCATGTCTCCTGTCTCTTGGGCCCTGAACCCTTACCCCACCCTGGCATTCAATAACCGCCCCCCCCCCCCCCCCCAGATCTGAGGCCCTCCTTCAGTTCTCATCCAGGGTGACAGCAGAGGGCCTCGTCAGCCTGGAGCTCCTGCACGCACTCATTTTTTGGGTCAGGGGGAGCCTGTGTCCTCTGGACCCTCCCAGCTGAGTGAGCAGCCTCATGAGACGGATCGACTCTCATATCTCACCAGGCCTTGGAGCCCTTCCTCTGCCACATCCCAAGGCAGTCCTGGCACTTCATGCTCACTGAGTGTTGGCCACTGGATGGTCCACATTTCAGCCCCCCAACCAGGCAAACCAGAGAGCTGTATCCTGCATCCAGACTCTGCTAGTGGGCCCATATCAGAGAATTCAGCCTGGTACAATTTTACGTTCCTTCCACCACTATCCACACTCTTAACTCCCATTTCCACACACAGCCCCCAGTTTCTGTCTGTAGAAGTTGGGAAGATGCAGTACTTTTGGAGTGCAGTAAGCCCACTTCCTTTGGTTTATTTTCTGAATGTTCCCTTTCAGGATCTGTTTGGCCTTGGGTCCAGTCCTGGGTCTAGAAGCCATGAGATGCTCTCAGGGGTAGGGGGTCCCGAGAATCAGTAGCACCTTGCAAAGCGATCACCTCTTTCCCAATCAAGGTTCTCACTTCAACAGCAGACCCCCTGTGGCATGGGGAATTCAGCTTTTGTTGTAACGTGGCCACTGGCAGTGTGAGCCTCTGGGTTTGGTTTTAGGAATCTCAGCTCTGCAGCATCAGGAGCGGGCGTCCCCTTCTGGGCAGATATGGGGTCTTCTGGTTGTGTGTGGTGTGTGAAGCAGGAGGTCTCTCTTCCTACTTTGCTGAACACGATTAGGAACAACCAGCCAATCTTGTTACACCATTAGTTCGACAAAGCATTCTGAAGTCTTAAGTCACAAGTCACCCAGAGCCTGGCCCCTTGTCCATGTTTGCTCAGGGGCATCCAATCCTGATGGCTTTTGTGTCTCTGCTGCCACATTGCACCACAGAGATAGACCCGGTAACGCCTGTAAATCAAATCAGATTCGAGAAGCAGCTCCAGAAGGCCTGGAACCTGTTCAGAAACCTTATCCTTAAGATTTCATCCCTCTAGAAGCACTCTTCATTATCAAAGCTTGTGTTGGTCAGTGTTCTCCCAAAAAACACAACAAATAGGACAGGAAATAATCCTTCACATTTATAGGAAGGGGCCCACACGACTGTGGGGCTGGCAGGTCTGAAATCCAGAGGGAGGCCAGTAGATGAGGGACCCAGGCAGGAGTTAATGCTGAACTCTTGAGGCAGAATTTCTTCTTCTGCAGGAAATCTCAGGTTTGGCTCTAAAATCCTTCAGCTGATTAGATGAGGGCCACCCCCACAGCGAAGGGTCATCTTCCTCCTTGGAGTGAACCAACTGTAGATGTCAACTACATCCACAAAATATTTGTACAGAGGAGCCCAAACTCATGTTTGATAAGATGTCTGGGGACTGGAGCTCAGCCTGCTGACACAGAGGACTCCCCTTCACAGGGACTAATTCTGAACATTTTATTGTGTTCCGTTGATCTGTTTGTCTCTCTGTGAAGATGTCAGACTGTTGTGATTGAAGGAGTTATTTATACTTCATGTTAAAAATAGCTATTCTGGGAGAGTCTATCTTCTATGTGCAACTTTAAATCACTTTGTCCTGTTCCCCCCAAAATACCACATTAAGGATCTGATTGCAATACTAGTTAATGCATACTTACACAGAAAGGACCCATGCTCTTCTGCCAGCCACACAGTTGCATTGCTAGAACACCAGAGCCCGCACTGAGAACGCCATTAAAATCACACAAGATGTGGCAAAACAGCTAGAGGACGAAGTGAGTGAACAGAATACACTGTTGATCAGAAACATCCAGTTGCAAATGGAGGTACTCAGAAAATTCCACCCAAGATAACAAAATAACTATACAATTTCTAAGAATGCATTTAACCAGAAGGTGAGGCAGTGACACGTGGAATATCACGCTGTTGTTGTTTGCTCACTTTTGTGACCCCGCAGATGGGAGCCCACCGGGCTCCTCTGCCCATGGCACTTCCCAGGCAAGAATATCAGAGTGGGTTGCCACTTCCTTCTCCAGGGGGGTCTATAACAGCTGACTAAATGGCGGGAGATTTCTGGATGGTGGGTGCTGGGTGTCTGGGCCGGCAGACACTCAGGCCAGGGGTGACTCTGGAAGCTCACTCGCAGTGGGACGGATACACCGGCAGGGATGCTGCAGACGGAACAGGA
This sequence comes from Alces alces, assembly GCA_015832495.2. Lineage (NCBI taxonomy): Eukaryota > Metazoa > Chordata > Mammalia > Artiodactyla > Cervidae > Alces > Alces alces. Next base: position 1,801,803 of record JADEYB020000018.1, read on the forward strand.
CGCTGTGCCCGGGGGCCCACGAGGCTCCCCACAGCCTGTGTGTTTTGGACCCAGTTCTTTAGACTCCATGGATCTCAGTATTCTTCCTTGAAAAACAGTCCCCATAACACTTGCTTCTTTACCTGTATGATTTTTCAGGGATTGAGTGGGACATTCGATGGAAACCGTTGTGTAATCTGCAAAATAAGCTTCCGCGGCTGGAGTGCCAGCGTCGTGATGGCGCATCAGACGGGGGTCTTGTCACTTGGTGTCTGCCTGCGTGCACGTGCCCGTGGGTGCACATGCGTCCCTTAAAGAATGTCCCAGTTAACAATTCCTCCTTACGACTTCTCAGGAGCAAGCTTGGCGCTTTCTAAAACCATGCTGTGGAGACCATTCTCTGGACATTTTTTTTTTTTTACCAGCGAGCGTCTTTTTGAGGCTCCCAACCTGCTCTACCAAGGGAACATTCACGCAAAGATGGGCACAATAAAAGACAGCAACAGTATGGACCTAACAGAAGCAGAAGATATTAGAAGAGGTGGCAAGAATACACAGAAGAACTCTACAAAAAAGATCAGAATGACCCAGATAACCAACTTAGACTTAAGTGACCACTCACTTAGAGCCAGACATCCTAGAATGCAAAGTCAAGTGGGCCTTAGGAAGCATCACTCCAACAAAGGTAGTGGAGGTGATGGAATTCCAGCTGAGCTATTTCAAGTCCTAAAAGATGATGCTGAGAAAGTTCTGCAGTCAATACGCCAGCAAATTTGGAAAACTCAGCAGTGGCCAAAGGACTGGAAAAGAATTTCATTCAAATCCCAAATAAAGGCAATGCCAAAGAATGTTCAAACCACCACACAGTTGCACTCATCTCACACGCTAGCAAAGTAATGCATAAAATTCTCCAAGCTATGCTTCAACAGTATGTGAACTGAGAACTTCCAGATGTTCAAGCTGGATTTAGAAAAGGTAGAGGAACCAGAGATCAAATTGCCAATATCCACTGGATCATAGAAATGTCAAGAGAATTTCACAAACACATCTACTTCTGCTTCACTGACTATGCTAAAACATTTGACTGTGTGGATCACAGCAAACTGGGAAATTCTTCAAGAGATGGGAATAGCAAACCACCTGACCTGCCTCTTGAGAAACCTGTATGCAGGTTAAGAAGCAACAGTTAGAACCAGACATGGAACAACAGACTGGTTCCAAAGTGGGAAAGGAGTGCATCAAGGCTGTATATTGTCACCCTGCTTATTTAACTAATATGCGGAGTATTTCATGTTAAATGCCAGGCTGGATGAAGCACAAGCTGGAACCAAGATTGCCATAAGAAATATAAATAACCTCAGATATACAGTTGACACCACCCTTATGGCAGAAAGTGAAGAGGAACTGAAGAGCCTCTTGATGAAAATGAAAGAGAAGAGTGAAAAAGTTGGCTTAGAACCCAGCATTAAAAAAATTAAGACCATGCCACGCAATCTCATCACTTCATGGCAAATAGATGGGGAAACAATGGAAACAGTGACAGCCTTTGTTTTCTTGGGCTCCAAAATCACTGCAGACAGTGATAGCAGTGATGAAATTAAAAGATGCTTGCTCCTTGGAAGAAAAGTTATGACCAACCTAGACACATATTGAAAAGCAGATACATTACTTTGTCAACAAAGGTCCATCTAGTCAAAGCTATGGTTTTTCCAATGGTCATGTATGGATGTGAGAGTTAGACTATAAAGAAAGCTGAGGCTGAAGAATTGATGCTTTTGAACTGTGGTGTTGGAGAAGACTCTTGAGAGTCCCTTGAACTGCAAGGAGATCCAACCAGTCCATCCTAAAGGAGATCAGTCCTGGGTGTTCATTGGAAGGACAGATGCTGAAGGTGAAGTTCCAATACTTTGGCCACCTGATGCGAAGAGTTGACACATTAGAAAAGACCCTGGTGTTGGGAAAGATTGAAGGTGGGAGGAGATGGGGACAACAGAGGATGAGATGGTTGGATGGCATCACTGACTCAATGGACATGAGTTTGAGCAAGCTCTGTGAGTTGGTGATGGACAGGGAGGCCTGGTGTGCTGCAGTCCATGGGGTCGCAAAGAGTCAGACACAACTGAGCGACTGGACTGAACTGAACTGACCTGAATCTGCTTGTTGTTTCCCTGGCGGCTCAGTGGTAAAGGATCCATCTGCCAGCGCAGAGACCTGGGTTTGATCCCTGGGTTGGGAAAATCCCCCAGATAAGGAAATGGCAACCCACTCCAGCATTGCCTGGGAAATCCCATGAGCAGAGAAGCCTGGCTGGCTACAGTCCATGTGGTTGCAAAAGAGTCGGGCACAACATAGCGACTAAACAACAACAATGAACCTGCCCGCCAGCTTTTCCTGCTTCCTTGAGATGCAGTTGAACTGACCAGTTAAATACACTTGGGAGGTAGCTGTTTGAAATGCAGACTTAATTCGTGTTCCCAAAGGCTCTTAAATTATTCAGGTAACCTTGGACGAGTCAATTAACCTCTCTGGGCTCACTGTCTTTATCTGGAAGACGAAGGGGCTGCGGGAGACAGCTGTGTGATGGTCCATGAGCTCCCATCTGGCTTCTGGGCTACGACGTGGGGTTCAGGTCCCCAGGGTGTGTGGACTCCTGGCGCTGATGGCACAAGGAAGAACCACAAATAAACTGCTCCCAATGAGAAGATGTTGTGAGATGAATATGCACCTTCAGGTAGAGAATAATCATCATCTTCAGTGGACAAGAAAGCTACCTGATATGATAACAAATTCAAGCAAATCCTACTTTGATTATGAAGCAGGGAATATAATTCAGCTCTGGCGTTCTCAGGCTGCAACATGATACGTTATTAGGGCCTCGGACTAACAGCAGAGAGTGTGCACCTCGGGCTGCACGCCTTTCGGAGGGGAGCTTAGTACCATTGACATCTCTTTGCCAGCAGGCGCGAGGAGCCGCGCTGGAAGATATTTAATACTGAGTGATAATAGGATTCAGTGCTCATTATTCAAGAGCAGGCATGGGTTCTGGCCCACGGTAATTATTAAAACCATGTTTATGCCAAGTAATGCAATGAACGTCACCTATTTTTGACCCGACTGAGCAGAGGAGATGGGGGAGGCGATGTTTTACATCTTATCAATTGGATTTACAGTGTGCCTGTGCTGTGGGTGGGGAGTGGGGGTTTGTCCGGGGTGATCAGCACATGGCTGGCAGACGGATGGACGGCTGTCAGGCTGCCGACCGTTTCAGGTCTCAGGGGACCCCACCTTCTGCCAGGGAGACCTGGGGACGCTGAGCCAGAGCTCACTTTAGCTACAGGATCAGATTCCAGTCTCCTAGCTTGGTCAAGATCCTTCCCTGCCAGCTGCCATCTTGCACTGGGTCCATAGCACCTAATGTTGGTGCGTCAGTTTGCATCATAAAGGTCTCCAGCCCGGGGGTGGGAGACCAGGGTGAGCTCCTCTCCAAGGGCCAATGAGACGTTCACTAGACCCCAGGAGAAGCAAAGCCTACCCCTGCTCCTGCACGCAAACCTTCTCACTTTCTCCAGCCAGAGGTGTGGGATCCGGGCAATGACCGGGAAGACCCCAAAGTCCCTGGCCCTTCCCCCACCTGCTCACCAGGCCCCCGAGGCACCTTTCAGAGCTGTTTCCAGGTATTCTCGTGGCCTAGAGGGTCAGACTCTGCTTCCCCACACAGCTTTCTGTGTCCCCGCGAAACGCCAACGGTTGGTTGGGCCGGGGGCTCCATTTCTGTCCCCGGCTGGCGCTGCTGAAGCTGGAATATTCTGGACCTGGCTGTCTGCCTCAAAGATGCACGAGGGCCCTTTCTCCCACCTCCTGGCACTCAGCCCTCTGACCTCAATGCGGAGCTCCTGGGGCACCAGAATTTCAGGCTTCCATGAACCCTCAGGAGTCCCACTCATCCTGGGACTCTGGGGACGCTGGGAGCTGAAGACGGCCTCCTCCAGCTAGCTTCATCCCTACTCATTGGCCTGTGCCCTGGGGTGGGGGTCTGCTCCCCGAGGCTGGACTCTGTGCCCACAAAGGCTGCCTAGCAACTGGACCACAGGGGACAGGGCTGGACCAGAGGGGGGCAAGACAGGACCACAGAAGACCAGGCTGGACCATAGAGGACCAGGAGACGTCAGGCGAGAGGACAGACGGACACCCAGGTTGCACATCTGCAGAGCAGCTGCCCTGCTCCCTGTCCAGGTCCATCTCCATGCATCGGGAGTGCCTGGGACTCGGCTAATCGTTGGAACCTTCCCCGGAATAGACAGCCTCCTCCAAGGTCTATGAGGTGCCTCTCGAGGCCTGAGCGCGTGTCCTCATTACTTGCAGGAACAGCCTGTCTGGGTGAGTGCAAATAGATTTTTGTTTTCAGCTGCAAATCTGTGATTCCAAATTTCTTCAACCTCATCCACTGTTCTGTTTCAATTCTTCCGTCAAAGGCCTTTATGGAAGGAGTTTGACGGCCGAGGGCTGATGAACCGGCAGATTGAGTGCTGGGCTGTAGAAAATTTCAAATGTGTGCAGCCGACTCGTTAGGGAGCAGAAGAGACTCCAAGGCATAATGAAAAATTAGATTGAAAAACGTGCTTAATTCATAATGCAAAGTAGATTTAGTATAGATGGTGGCCAGGAAGCTCACTGTGTTCCAAGTGCACGCGTGTGCGTGCGCGCGGACCTGCGTTTTTTTCTGCGTTTGGACGACTGCTTTGTGTTGCTTGCTCATTACTCTTTCAAGACCATCTGGTGGTCCTGGACAGAGCTCCGTGAAAATGGGGTTTGGCAGTTCAGGGGGGACTGGGTGAGTGGAGGTGGGGCTAGATGCCTGGGGAACGTGTGCCCTGGGGCTGACGTCACCAACACAGAGACCTAGGTGCCCCTGTGGGCACTGCACACAGAAGTCCGGGGTCCTGCTCCTCCAGTGCCCCGGCCTGGAGCATCTCCGCCAGCCCCCAGCCCCCACAATCTCTCCAGGGGCCAAGATGGCAGATCCTGCAGCCCCCACCCCTGACGAGGTCAGAGGCCTGGGTGGTGGTGGGAGCAAGGGCCCTGGCAAAGGAAAACAAAGCCCTGGACAGCTGAGGCTGGCCGGGTGGGGCGCCAAGACCCGTGAGGGCCTGAAGTGAGATGTGGACATCCTGACCCAGAGACAGGCCCTCCCAGCGCACAGAGGATGTGCTGTCTCTCCGGCATCCCTGTCTCCCCAAACCCCATGGTGGGTGGGGGGCCCCAGGGGGTAGACTCCACTGTTGCCTCCACCCCCAGCCAGCAGGCATTCCTGGTTTATCATCTGGGGGGGCAGGTAACAGGAGGGCCCCCAGGACCGCCGGGTGCGAGCTGCAGTGGGGAGTTCACAGGCTGGCCCGGCTCCTCTCTCCCCAGCCTGGCAAGAGCCAGGCAGTGGTTTTTCCATCTTTCTTCCAATGCTGTTTGGAGCATTGTGACTGTGATGAAGGAAACTCATCAAAGCTGGGCGATTCCACTCCGAGCTGCCAGAGAGCCGGCCTCAGAGTCGGTGCTTCGGGCCTCGCTCCCTGGCTGGCCTGTGGTAGGGCCGAGGCGGCGCTGTGGGTTCCCACCAGCTTCTCAGGGCTATGAGCGTCTCAGAGCTTGCTGGCCCCTGCCCACCATTATGGGCTGAGTGGTGTCCGCCCAGGTTTCCGTGTTGAAGTTCTAACCCCCATGACCTCGGAATGTGACTGCATTTTGGAGACAGAGTCTTAAAAGGTACTTAGTAAAGTGAGGTCACACAGGTGGGCCCTGATCATGATTGGGGTTGTTACAAAGAGAGGTGATCAAGACCCAGAAGCTTCCCAAATGGCTCAGCGGTAAAGAATCTGCCTGCAATGCAGGAGACAAAAGAGATGCGAGTTCCATCCCTGGGTCGGGAAGATTTCCTGGAGTAGGAAATGGCAACCCAGTCCCAATATTCTTGCCTGGGAAAGGTCGTGGACAGAGAAGCCTGGTGGGCTACAGTCCATGGAGGGGCAAAGAGTCGGACACGACTGAATAAACACCTATGATCAAGACCCAGAATCACACAGAGGGATGACCTCATGAGGATACAGGAAGGAGACACCCATCTACATGCCCAGGAGAGGCCTCGGGAGGGACCAGCCGTGCTCCCTACCAGAATCTCAGATTCCAGACTCCAGGACTTGGAGAGAATAAGCTTGTGTTGTCTAAACCCCCCAGTCCGTGGTTTTGCAGCCACCAAGCTGCCTGAGAGCACATCAGATGTGGTTTTGTCGCCTGCACGGTGACCGACCTGTAGTGACAGACAGGCTTGTAAGGGCTGGCGCAGGCAGAAGGCAGGTGCAACTCTGGGGCAGCCTGAGTCTGGATGTGTGAATGTCTGCCTCGACTGGGCTCCCCAGCCGCAGGGTCTGGGGAAACCCCAGGCTGCTCTCCTATCTCCAGCCTCCCCCTCCTCACCCCCGACTCCAGTGAAGCCCCCAACCCCAGAGAGCAACGTGTGCCCGTTTCACAGTGCCCCCGAGCAGACGCTGAAGCTTCCCTTGACCCTGCCGTTCATTCTCAAGCAGCTCCTCCTTCCCCATGGAAACTTTTAATGAAAAAATAATAAAGATGCTAACTATAGAAATCAGATAAAAAAAAAGGAAGTAAGACACCAGAGCTTGTTGCTGATCAGGAAAAAGTTCAAAAATAGATAAATATTATACATTCCATCAAAAATTTACAATTAATTACCATTTTCATACCATTGAAGTTGTCAGCAAGTTTGATTACTATTCTCAATTATAGACTTTGCAAATGCCCCCCTCCTTCCCAAAGTACAAGTGACATTTCTAATTGCTGATCTAAGACTCCGCTTCCCAAAATAGATGGAGAAGACAAAAATAAGTGTGGGGATGATGGTGTTTCATCACCCGGTGTTGGGCAAACTGTCATGGGGGCGGCAGCAGGAGGGGAAGCTGGCCGGTCCAGCAGCCTCGGGGAAGACCCACAAGGCCCGGCCTGTCTGGCCTGGGAAGACCTGCCCCTGCCCACCTCCTTCATTTCATTTCCAGCCCCAGATGAGGCCCCTGGAGGGCAGGTGCCTCTCCATACTGGAGGGCAGGTGGCCCTCAGGCAGGGACGGTGGCGGTGGGCAGGGAGGTGGCCCCTCTGCTCAGGACCCTTGGATCACTGGCCGTGGCCGCACCTCTGAGCCGCAGACGTGCCCACACCCACCCCATCGGGTGGGTAGTCTGTTCCGTGACGGCCCCCGGACTCCATGCACACCGTCACGCCCCCTTCTCCCTCCCCACACCCTTGGCCAGGCTCCTGGTCCGTGCCCCGTCTCCCAGTTCTGCATGCCCAGCGTGGTGGACAGCCCCATCCACCCCCCCAGTTTCAGGACTCTGCTGGGTTAGGCCTCTGTCATGTGTCTGGGCTCCCCTCTTCCCCCACTCAGGGCCCTCTGAGGTCAGAGCCATTGGCTCGTCTCCAGAGAAGCGCCCCAGACTCAGGAAGCTAGAGGCCAGGCTGAGGGACACAGCCAGTGATGGGCAGAGCAGGGACAGAGCTGACCGCCCAGCTGCTGCTTCTGTGGCCATCTGTCCTCACAACTAGGGTGCAGAAAGAGCTGCTTTCGTACACGTGGGTCTCCCTGGCCAGGCAGTGGAGGGCATCCACCCTGCGGAGGACGGGTGGGGGTCCAGTCTGGGGACACAGAGCCCCCAGCGGGAGGCTTGGTCCAGGATCACGGGAGCCGGGGGAGGAGGATTCTTGGCCACGGAGAGCTGGTTGCTGACCTCGGTGCTCAGATTTGGAAAGGATACAGGTGATTGCTGCTGTGTGGCCTGGATCTAATAGCCCTTCAAGTGAACTCTGACCTCTAGAATTCAGACTGCCTCAGGTGAGCTTTTGGAGAAGGACATGGCAGCCCACTCCAGTACTCTTACCTGGGGAATCCCATGGACAGAGGGGATGGGTGGGCTACAGTCCATGGGGTCACAGAGCCAGACACGACTTGGGGATTGAACAACGCGGAGCTGTGCCCGAGGGTCTGGAGTGGCCTTGGCTGGGCCAGCCTCTGCTCTGCCTCTCAGCCCCCGGGCGTCTCTGACAAAGGGCCCGACCTCTCTGGCAGTCAGCCTTTGACACCTGGGAAAGGGGGTGGTGATGCAGACCCAGGTCAGTGCCGCGATCCTCCTGTGAACCTGCGGATTCACCCCCTTCTCTTTACCACGTGGCCGGGGGCTTTCTCAGTCCCCTGAAGAGCGGCTTTGCTCGTGTATTATTCAGACAGAGCATCTCCGACAACATCTGAATCAGAGCCAGCAAAGGCACCCTTGCCGCCTGTGTTCACACACGTGTGGGTTCATGTGATGGGGAGATGCTGACCCGGACCTGACCCGGCTCCCACCGGTCCCTGAGACAATCACTTGCTAATCCCACTGGCCGCCCTGTGTCATCAGGCCATCTCTGTTTCTCAGGGGAAGCCATATGAGTGTCCGTGAGCTCTCGGCAGGGAGAGAGTCCTCCCATCACACCATCTTGGGTTGCGTGCGCAGCACACGCTGTGTCTGGTGTAGAGCTTATGGGACAGGAGCCCAGGGCAGAGACCTCCAGCCACGAGGACCGTGCTATCCCCAAGGCCAGTCTGAGCTGAGTGTGGTGAGGATCCCGGGCTGGAGGCATCCCCGGGAGCCGGTCTCCACATTCTGTGCCTTCCCAGGGTGGATGCACTGCTCCGTGTAGTGGTTAATTTTACATGTCAGATTGGCCCCGAGTGTCCAGGTATCGAGTTAAACATCAATCTAGACATGTCTGTCTGCAGAGCAGACGGTCCTCCCCAGTGTGGGGGCCTCATCCAATCCATTGAGGGCCTGCATGGACCCAAAGGGGGAGGAGGGGAGTGTCCGGTCTCCTGAGCTGGGACATCCATCTTCTGCCTCCAGCTCAGATCTGCCCCTGGGCTCCTGGTTCTCAGCCACCAGCTTGGACCAGAAGTACGACCCCGGCTCCCTTGGCGTCCAGCTCGCAGACTACACGTCTTGAGACGTCTCAACCAGTTCCTGTAATAAACCTCTTTATGTGTATATATTCTGCTGGTCTCTTTTCCAGGAGACCCCCGACTAATACACTCAGCTAAAGGAGACTGAAGACCCCATGTACTGGGGGAGGATCTGGGTGGGGTCAAGGTTCTGGTTAGAGGGACATCTGCCTTGAAGGATACAACTGACCCTCGGGCCCCTTCTCTGCCCCTCGAGAAGCCTCAGCTGATTGGGGTGGGGGCTTATGGGGGCTTATGGGGGCCTCTGGTCTGTCCACTGCGGTCACAGGACGGAGGCCGCTCACAAGAATCAGAGGAGGCGAGCTCCTCTCGAGATGTGTAGCTGGGACAGAGTCTGTTTTTTATTTCTCAGCTGGGGTCAGCCGTTTCATTGAACATTAGAATTCCTGCTTCATCGTTACTGTGGCTCTGACTCATATCTGATGGGAGACTTTCATGATCACCCATAAATTTGAGTGTTTAAGAAAAAAAAATCAGTGGTGGAAATTTATGATTAATCGTGTAAATTTTTAGAACCCAGCGTTGAGCTTCCCAGGGGAGAGAGGTCTTGGGTCTGGGAAGGGGCTCAGAGAAGCAGAGGCCCCTGTGACCCGCCTCAGCACCGGCTGCTCGGGCCCATCTCGGGAGCCCCGAGGTGCTGGGGGAAGACCAGCCACTCAGCAGGTGGCGTAGGACACGTCCCTTCATGGGCTCCGAGATCTGAGCTGGGAGGCTGTGGGCACTGGAGTCCCTGGTCCACCCCCAACCCGGGTGTCCCTGGGGCTCTGGTGGATCCGCGGGCCCAGAGCACTGATGACGCTGCTGGTGCCCGCAGCGTGCCTGCCCCAGGAGCAGGGTCCCGGCCGCCTTCCATTAAATAGGGTAATTGTTCGGGCCGGTGGGTGAGGACGCACAGCTCTGCCCGGCCGCAGCCCCGGGAAAAAGCCTCCTAGTGTTGGTCTTCTTGGGCTGGAGCCGTGCACCCAGAGCATGTGTCACCCTGACTTAAACGCATCTCCTGCCCACTCTGAGCAAATGCAATTTTCCTTTTTATGACTATTGCTTATTTACATGAAAAAAGTGTACACTGGCCTCAAACTACCTGCAGCCAACGCTCCCAACCACCTGGCATCAGACCCGGAGACCCCCGAGGCCCCCAGAGAGATGGAGAGGGCGGATGACGGCCTGGATCGGGGATCCTGGAGGCAGCGCCAGTCCCCTCCCGCCCTGGCCTCAGCCTTCTCCCTCCTCCGCTGCAGCCACCTGGCCCCACCTGGAGCGGCCGGCCGGTCGGTCAGGTCCCTCCTCTGGGGGAGCCGGTGGGAGCAGAACAGTCACTGCACCTCGATGTCACACGTTCCTCTGTCCCGTGGGAGGGGTCTCCTGGCTGTTTGCAGAGCAGAGCCCAGCTCACGAGGCTGCGGGGACAGAGCCTGGAGCTGTGTTGAGGTGGGAAGGACCGCTCTGCCCACCACGTACCCAGCGGAGAGTGGCCGGTGTGGGGTGGCCCTGAACTTGTGGCTGAGGGCTTGGGGCTTGAGGCTTGCGCACAGCAGCTGAGGCGGAGGAAGGAAGGGATGAAGAGGCCCCCCTGAGCCTGGCTCCTCCCTTTCTGGGCGGTGGGATCATGTGGGGCTGCCCCATCCTCACCTTTAAGAGGGATGGTCATCAAACCCACAGGGAGACTGAGGTGGTAATTCAGGAGCAGGGAGGAGCCCAATAACGTGAAGTGAGATTGATAGCTTCTCAGTCGTGTCCAACTCTCTTGCTACCCCATGCACTGTATCCACCAGGCCCCTCTGTCCATGGGATTCTCCAGGCAGGAATACTGGACTGAGTATCCATTCCTCCTCCAGGGGACCTTCCAGACCCAGGGATCGAACCCAAGTCTCCCAGCTTGCACGCAGATTGTTTATCGTCTGAGCCACCAGGGAAGCCCCCAGTAATGTGAATCCCCCAGGGAGCTCCCCCCACAGGCCCCCACTGACTGTGTCCACAGGAAGTAGAGGCTGGGGACCCAGGCCCCTCCCCTCATAGCCCCCGCAGCCTGGCCCAGACCTCTCGCTGGGGTCTCTCCCCCAGATTTTCCAGGGTTGGGGGGCGGAGACAGGTGAGGGGAGCTGGGGGCTGCAGTGGGTGCCTGTGAGATGCCTGGGAGCAGCCTGAGCAGCTCCGGGTGCGGGTGGAGCTACATGGAGGTTACGGGTGGGAAGGCCATGCCTGAAGGGGAGGGACGCGCTAGTCAGCACTCCCTGGCCCAGGCCCTGTGCTGGGACCTGGGACAACTTCAACCTAGTTATGCTGTCGAGGTGGCAAGTGCCCAGGACGCAGGCACGGGGAGATCGGCCAGGAGCCGGGGTGGAGCAAGCTGCACCCCCACTCGGAGGAAGAGGTGATGCCCCTGGAAAGGGCTCTCAGCTGGGACTGGTCTGCTCCCTCCCGGGGCAAGTGGCAATGTCTGCAGACACCGTGGATCATCCAAACTTGGAGGGTGGGCTTTCCTGGTGGTCCAGGGGCTAGGAATCTGCCTGCCAATGCAGGGGACACAGGTTCGATCCCTGATCCAGGAAGATCCCACATGCGGTGGAGCAATTAGTCCTGTGAGCCACAACTGCTGAGCCTGCCTGTCCCAGAGCCTGTGCTTTGCAACCAGATGCCCCCAAAATGAGACGCCCCCACACTGCAACCGGGGGAAAGGACAAGCGGCAATGAAGACCCAGCACAGGCAAAAATAGATGAATACAATTTAAAAAAAAAGACTTGGAGGGCGCCCCTGGCCCCCAGTGGACGGAGACCAAGGCAGCCGCAGGCCTGCAGTGCTCGGGAGGGCCCAGCATAGAGAGCGGCCCGCCCGACCCCGTGTCTCAAGGCTGAGGTGCAGAAACTCCATGCAGACCACGGACGGGCCTTGGATCTGCACTTTGGCAACCGGAGCTGGCGGATCCCACAGCACGCGGCAGAATGCAAGCCCACACCCAGGGGCTGCGAACGCGGACTGCATCATCCCAGGATTTACCAACAGATTTGGGACAAAGGCTGTTCTTTTAACCTTCAAGTCAACACGGCTGAATTACTGGAAGCCAAGTTCACACACTTTTTCAAGAGGGCAGGGGTTCTCAGCTGGTAACCAAGCCTGGACACCCACGTTCCCTGCCTCTCTGTCAATCAGCGTATCTTTTCAGGGGGCCAGAGGGCTAGGGGAGGGGCTCCCACGGGTGGACTTTCCCCACAGGGCACGGTGAGCAGGTCGGGGGCAGCAGGTGGGAATCTTCACTGATGCCCCTCACGGCGTGGCCAGCGAGAAACCAGCTCCCCATGCCACACGGACAGCGTTGTGCCGGCCGGGAAGGGAGGTCTGTGCTGGGGGAGAGGGCGGCGGGCGAGCAGGAAGCGGGTGGGCTGCGCGTGCGGCTGCCCCGGGACCCGATGAGGTGCAGGTCCACGAGCATCCTCCCGAAACCGAGCGCATCCTCGGAGGAGACAGCGACCCGGCCAGTGCGGCAGCTTCATCACGGCTCATCGTCTGTTCTCCGCGGCCTCCGATGACGACGAGCCTTGGGACGCGTTAAGACGTTGCGGCAGAGAGACGGCACCTACTCGTGAACATCAAACAGCGGGGACGAGGCGTCTGTAAATTGTGTTTTACTTTTTTAAAAGTCACCTCGGGGAGAACGCCTGGCGCACGCACGTGCTTCCTCGACGAGGCGGATGAAGCCAGGGAGGGGTCTGTGATCTGCTTGCCAGCACACGTGTCCTTCTGCGTCAGCTGCTCTTAAATGTGGTGAGATCCGGCGATCCTGCGTAAACACAAAGGAGAAAAGGCAGGGAGGGGCGATTTTACCGCATAAGGACCACGGGGGCCGCAGAACGGTGCCCATCCGCTCCTGAAAGGAGGACACGTGGTCCTTGTCGGCGGCCTCTCCCAGGGAAATCAAGAGGCCTGAGGGCTGGGATGCGGAGCACAGGGAAAGTGGATTCCACTTCCTTCTGGGGGGGTCCCGCCAGCCCCACCCCATGGAGATCTGTGAACCTGTGAGACCAAAGCAGCGCGTTCTTGCAGCAGAGACCATGGCGGGCAACTGGGGTACACGTGCACCCCCAGGCCCAGAGTAACCCCGGGGCCCAGGTGAAAACAGCAAAGCAGGCTCTCAGCGTGGAGTTGCTGACCTGGAGAGGCCTCTGGAGAGTGAAAACTTGCTCGAGTTTCCGGATCAGTGTGTGTTGAGACATAAACACTCACACTTCTCTGCCAGTAATTTCTTGTCTGGGAATTTATCTTCAGGACATGATCTGAGATGAACTCAGAGATGTTCACACAAAGGTATTAATTCCATCGACACTTAGCAGGAAAAATGGCCATGGCCTCTGTTTCCTGGCTTATGTCTTTCTCCTATTGTTTTATCCTCTCTGTCCACCTGTTTGTCATCTTCCCCATCCGTGGACATGCGCACAGGACGATGGGCTCTGGACTGGCCACTTTCTTTTCTGCAAGAACAGCACTGGAAAATATGATTTTTGTTAGATGAACGAATGTCCAGCAACAACCATCAGTTATACTCTGAAGATCCTTAAGCAGCTATTAAAGTTATGTCTTTAAAAGAGTTTGAATGATGAGTGCAAATGTTTGGGTTGTTGTTCAGTTGCTCAGTCGTGTCTGACTCTTTGCAACCCCACGGACTGCAGCACACCAGGTCTCCCTGTCCATCGCCAGCTCCCGGGGCTTGCTCAAACTCATGTCCATCGAGTCAGTGATGCCATCCCACCATCTCATCCTCTGTCGTCCCCTTCTACTCCTGCCTTCAATCTTTCCCCCCATCAGGGTCTTTCTCAATGAGTCAGCTCTAAAGTATTGGAACTTTAGCTTCAGCATCAGTCCTTCTAATGACTATTCAGGGTTGATTTCCTTTAGGACTCTCCAGAGTCTTCCCCAACACCACAGTTCAAAAGTGTCAGTTCTTTGGTGTTTAGCCTTCTTTACGGTCTAGCTCTCACATCCACACATAACTACTGGGAAAAACAGAGCTTTGACTGGGCGGGCCTCTGTTGGTGAAGTGATGTCTGCTTTTTAATACGCTGTCTTATGTTTGTCACAGCTTTTCTTACAGGGAGGAAGCATCTTTTCCTTTCATGGCTGCAGTCACTGTCCACAGTGATTTTGGAGCCCAAGAAAAAGTCTATCACTGTTTCCAGGCAATGCTAAAGAAAAGAGCAGGCTACAGACCTGTGCAAAGTCCCAGGGATCACAGACACGAGACACACATCAGCCAGTGGCCCCAGGGCTGGACCAGCCCACGGGCACACAGGAGGACCCATCGAGGTGAGCCTCACCACCTGCCATCATTCACCCCGAGGGGCTGGCCCGGGACTCCATCCTCTCGGAAACTTGTCATTTCCCTTTGAGCCCCTGAAGCACGTGTCAGGGTCCCGAGGACCACCCCAGGCGCCATGATTTCCTGGAAGGACCTGTAAGACTCAGCGTGCAGTCCTCACAGCTAAGACGTGTCAGGGCAACAAGACAGAGCGTCAGCAGAGGGTGGGCGCACAGCTGGAGCCCGTGGATGGGGGCCGGCACCAGGGTCCAGCCAGGAGAGCCGCCGACGTGCTCAACGCCCACTGCTGAGCTGTGACTCACGTGCGAGGTGCTGCCTGCCAGGGGAGCCCGTCAGAGGCTCCTGCCCCGGGGGTGTGTCCCAGAGCTGGTCTCACCTGGCTGACTCCCAAACCCTGGACTCCGGGAGAGCCGGCACTTAGCACGAACCCCGGGTGTCACCTGGAGCCTGTCAGGTCCTAGCCTGTCTGCTAGAGCTCGCTGCAAGCACTCTGGGGTGGGTTCTGCGGCAGCCTCCTTCCCTCCTGAGAATGGAGAGGGTATCCAGAGCCCCCTGTCCTTTACACGGGCTCACACCTGGCACGCAGGTGGTCCCCAGGGAATGTGGGAGCCCCAAGAGCACCCACCATCGCTGGACCCCCACCCCGACTCTGGGTCCTCACCCTGCTTCTGGGCCCCTTCTCCATCCCTGGGCCTGCTCCTCCACCCCTGAATTCCGCCCCCCTCCCTGAATCTCACTCCATCCCTGGGACCCCTCCCCATCCCTGGATCTCCCCGCTTCCCTGAGTCTTCCCCCATCCCTGGGACCCCTCCCCATCCCTCTGTGTCCTTCATCTCCCTCCTCCCCCAGCCCCTGCTCCTGAACAGAAGGCCTGTACCATTCCTGTCTCTCCCCAGGTATCAGGTGATGGGGTTGAAGCAGTTCTAATATTCTTTGAGTCTTTTATTTTATTTGGGGGTAAAATTAGATGAGAAGAAAAGCTCCTCTGTGTAGCAGTCACTCCTGAAAGAAAAGGCAAATTAAATTATCCCTGGGAGGCTGTGATCCTTTCATGGAAGAAGAAATAAAATCTGTACCGAGCGCTTCCTCCCAGGACCAGGCCTGCATGTGAAAGAGGCTCCGTTCACTCACCACCTGCAGGACACCGTGGAGGCTGGGGGAGAACTAGCGTGTGCGTGTGTGTGTGTGCGCACAAACAGGTGACTGAATTTCTGCGTGCAGGTGGGTGTTTGTGGGTGTTTCCAGGTACCCCCCTCTCTGTGTCCCTCGTCTCTCAGGACTGTGAGGTTAGCTGCCCACCATCTGGGGCATCTTGAATTGGGGGATGGCGTGCCGGGAGGCTGCATGTCACAGAGGGCGTGTCCTGCCTCCTCAGGGACGCTTTCAGGCTCTTGTCCCTGCTGGCATTCCTGGGGTCAGAGCTCTGCTGGCCTGAGTCCCCCGGATGCCCTGACACCTGACTTTGGCAACCTCTTCAAGGTCTTCCGTCTCCCCTCTCCCCCACCCCCGGGGTTCCCGGGGACCTCGCAGCCACTTGTCCAGCCGCAGCCCCAAGGCCGTGGCTGCTGCCCTCCTGTCCCACCAGGCCGCAGCTTCTGTGCCCGCCCGGACACCCTCTCCTGTGCCCGCAGCAGGCTCGGCCATCAGCTCCGGCCTTGGCCGGTCCTTGCCCCTCCTCTCATCTCAGGTTCCTCCCATCAAAGCCGGGAAGGGCGTCCAGCGGTGCTCAGGGCCCCGCGCCGCTCAGCCTCCCAACGCTCCTACTCATCAGGAGGAGGTTATTTTTGTGAAGTGCATCTGCAAAACACATCTGCTAATTTTCTGTATTTGTTTATCCACAGCAGAAATCTGAACTGTAACTGTTTCACACGGCAGCTCACGAATAAACAGGAGAAAACAAGAGAAGAGAAGGACGCAGAAAGGATGCGCGTTAATGTCCTCACGCAGGTGGGCAGGAGGTGGGAGACGGGGGGAGGGCGGCTGTGGATGGGATGGGGAGGCGAGTCCCAAGACTCGGGGTGAGGGGGGCATGGAGACATGGGAGGGGTGGACACACGGAGCCCTGGTCGGATCCTTGCCACCCAGCTTTGCAGAGCCTGAGGCCCCGAGAGGAGGGGGTGGTGAGTCCATCTCCCCACCAGGCTTAGCTTGGATGGAGCCAGAGACTGTCAGAAGGCCCTGCCAGCCATCTTCCCCTCCCAGCTCTGGGGGGACAAGGACTTGGTGATCAGGGGGACCAGCTTGTGGCCTGTAGGTTCCTGAGGGTGGAGACAGCGCCTCGGACCTGAGTGCACACCACTCGGTGAGGCCAGAGGCACCAGAACACAGCGCCCTCACATCTCTGCTCGGGCAGCGGTGGCAAGTGTGGGCACGGGGCTGACCCCGAGCAGGCTCAGTGCTGGGAAAGGAAGCTGTCCTCTCGTGCAGAGGGAGAGGGGGACGTGGCACACTAATCCCGCTGTGGGGGCCCACCCTCGTGACCTGGTAGCTGCCCAAAGATACCCCCTCTCCTCACACCCTCCTGCTGGAAGTTAGGGATTGTGACCGGTTCTCCCGCGGGCGCCCCCTGCACGTCCGCGCCCTGACGCCCCGTCCTCCCGCGGGCGCCCCGTGCACGTCCGCGCCCTGACGCCCCGTCCTCGCGCGGGCGCCCCGTGCACGTCCGCGTCCTGACGCCCCGTTGACGCCCCGTCCTCCCGCGGGCGCCCCCTGCACGTCCGCGCCCTGACGCCCCGTCCTCGCGCGGGCGCCCC
>JADEYB020000018.1:1819535-1867714 GCA_015832495.2 Alces alces
CGCGGGCGCCCCGTGCACGTCCGCGTCCTGACGCCCCGTCCTCGCGCGGGCGCCCCGTGCACGTCCGCGCCCTGACGCCCCGTCCTCCCGCGGGCGCCCCGTGCACGTCTGCGTCCTGACGCCCCGTCCTCGCGCGGGCGCCCCGTGCACGTCTGTGTCCTGACCTAGTGTTTTTATAAGGACCGCCCACCAGAGCATCAGGACGCACATGACCTCACTGTAACCTGTTTATGTCTTCAAAGCCCATCTCCAAGCACAGCCACATTCTGAGGCCCTGGGTTTGCAGTTTGGGGGGTGGGGTCACCCTTTAGCAGCACAGAGGGTCAGTGGCCAGTTATATCTGATGGGGAGGATGTGGGTGCTTGTCCAACTGCACTGTCTGGAGGGAGAGGAGGATGGTCCAGGGCTGGGGACACACGCGAGGCCCATCCAGCTGAGGACAGGGTCGGGGCGCGAAGGCCTGGGAGCTTCCTGGGAGGACGGGGAGGGAGAGGAGGGAAGAAGTGTCCAGTGCCCACTCCTCCGGGGCCTGCAGGGCGGCTTCAACCCTGACTCTTCCCAGATCCCTGGAAGGAAGTGTGAGCTGTGACCACCCTGTTCGTGCTTAGGACTAGTTCCTCCAGAGCACACTGGGTATGTCTGTGTGTGTGTGTGTGTGTGTCTGTGTGTGAGTGTGATAACAGTCATCGAATCACCAGACTGTAATATCATATTTGGCCCCTGTAGAGATTCCATTATCCATTTACATAAACAAATAGCATAGACTCATTAAGTTATTAATATCTTACGGAGGCACAATCACCCTGTTTACATCTTTGTGGAGATTTAGGAATAATACAACCATAAATCACCCTGCAACCGAGCATGCTCAGGGATGGGGAGGTGGCTTCCCCAGGCTGCTTTCTGGAAAGAAACTCGTGCCCTCAACAGGAGTTTCCTGCTGTCCTGTGAACGGCTCCTCCGCCGTGAGGGTCTGGGGGGCCTTGCTCCGGGCGTTGATGGAGTCGGGGTCTGTCTGCTCCAGCGGAGGGAGTGTGTGACCAAGCAGCTCTTCTGGCGGGTTGGAGTTTGTAGTCAAAGTGTGGACCCGTCCAACATGACTCCCAGCAAAACAGGAGAAAGGGCCTGCTTCTAAGAGGGGCTGAGAGAGAGCGAGAGGGAGAGAGGGAGAGGGAGAGATGGAGAGGGAGAGAGGGAGAGAGAGGGAGGCGGGGAGGGTCCGCCCAGAGGTTCAGAGAGGGCACCTTGGGTGGATCAAGTATGGAAACGCTGACTCAGGGCTTCTGTTCAGCACCGCGGAGGGTTAAGCGCTGTTGCAGAGTGTGAGTCTAACCCACCGGGTGGAACAGTCCCTCAGGCTCTTGGAACGCCCTTTGGTCCGTAAAGCCCAGGTCGATTGTGGAGCCTCCTCACTGGATGCTTTCTCAGGACTCCTAGGATTACGTGGCCACGCGGCCTTAGAAGGCTGCGTGCAGGTGCGTGTTCTAAAGGACGCTGATCCACCTCCTGTTGGGGTCAGAGAAAAGCTGCAGCAAAGGACCCCTTTGTTGGTCTTTAATTGCCTAGGGTCTTTAATTTGCAGACTCTAACAGATTGTTTCTAAAAGCCGTCTGTCCCTGAGCCCTGTCACACTTCTCAGACCGGCTTCGGTTTACCTGGGGGCAGACATGGGTAACTCTGAAGCTTGCTGGGGCAGAGGGGTTTGGACGGGCTCCCTGCCTGCCTTTCTCCACTCACCTCTCCCTGTCCTGTGAACTCGCTGGGAGAGTGTCTCTCTGCTCACATCCTTTCTTGCTGCTCCCGTGAAGCTGATCACAGCTGCCCTCTGCTCCTGAGATGTGCCCATCAGGCTTCCCAAAGCTGCACAAGCCCCGAGCCACCGGGGAGGGCTCCGAACCCCAGCACAGGCTTCCTCTGGACCCCGTGGCTTCTCAGGGACCTTGCGCCCATGGAGGCAGGTTCCCGGTGGACAGGAAGCCTCTGCTGTCCTGAGGCCGGTCCATCTCTGCCCTTCTGCCTCTCCCCCTTCCACCTTCCTGCCGGTGACTCTGCCCTGTCCCTCTTCCTTCTCCCCGACATGTGTTCTTTCTCTTTTAAAAGACCAGATGCCACCTTCCTGTTTCCGTCAAAACTCACCCCCTTGCCAGGGTCTTTTGCTCATCTTTTCCATTTCCTTAAGTAAATTACGGTGGAAGCAATGAGTTCCCATCTAACTGGATCTCTCCTGCTAAGAGTCCGTCACCTACTGATGGAAGGCCCTCCAGGCACGTGGCTCTTGACCCTCCGGGCCGCCTCCCGCCAGGACAAGGGTGCGCTGCAGGACAGACCGAGTGGGGGAGGTGGTCAGGACAAGCGGCCCGCCTTTCCCCTCCCTCTCCTCCTCTGCAGCTTGCTTGCGCCCAGTGGACATTCTTCCTAAAAAGCAACCCAAAGCAAAGCAGCAGGAGTGTCGGGAGATGCAGAATTCAGGCGGGGGGGCTGCTGGGGGCTGCGTCTCACCTCCTGGGCGTCAGCGATGGCGCCCTGCCCATCCATCACCACGCTTACTCACAGCCTGAATCTAATTACGCAAACCTGATCTTGGGTCTTAATTAAGTTTTTCAAAATGTGGCCTGCTTTCTCTGGGAACCAAGCAGTGTCATTTCCACCCTGCTTCCTTGGTGAGCCGCTCCTCCGGGGAGCGGGCTCTGGGAGGTGTTTGCAAGCAGAGGCCTCCAGGATGGCCCTCCTCATCCCGCCGGGTCAGCCTCATCCTCTGGTTGGTGCGGCCACGCACACACCTTTCAACAGGAGCCTGCAAATCAAGAGACAGGAGCCCGGTGAACCCTTGCTGTTTGTCAATTTAATATCCTAGAACAAACAGCCCAGATCTCTGTCAACAGCCATTACGCGGATTGTATTGTGTTTCCTTTTCTATAAATCCAGCTCATTACTCCGCGTGACGGATGTGGGCCGCTGCTCCTGTTTGCTGTGCTGCTTGTGGTTCCACCGACGCCCCCGTCTCGGGAAGCCCGCTGTTGAGGGGCAGGTGGCCCCGGGTCGCAGTCCTGGGCGTTGCCTCCCAGACCCCAGAACCTCGCGGGACCGGGGTGGGATGCCAAGGCCACAGAGCAGCGGATGCAGAGCTCTGGGGCACACCCCTGCCCCCCCGGCCCTCCTGATACCTAGCCAGGTAGCTCCAGGGCCCAGGCCGCCCCATGTGGCAGCCTCATCGCGTTCACGTAAGGCCTTCCCGTGTCCCTGGTGCTTTGGAAGCTGCTGGAACGT
The DNA here is from genome assembly GCA_015832495.2 of Alces alces. Taxonomy (NCBI): domain Eukaryota; kingdom Metazoa; phylum Chordata; class Mammalia; order Artiodactyla; family Cervidae; genus Alces; species Alces alces. The sequence continues at coordinate 1,822,803 of JADEYB020000018.1, forward strand.
GTGCGGGGACCTGCCAAGCCGTGGATGATGCAGTGTCTCCCCCCATCTGTCTGATCACTCCCTCCCCTTGGCCCGCATCTCCGTCATCTCCTGAGGCTCCGTCCGTTCTGTGGCGGGCTTACCTCCGCTCGGGAGGGATGGGTTCTGCAGGAGAGGAAGGCTGTGGGCCCCCTGCAGATTTAGCACAGGCCAAACCCACCCGTGGCCCCCCACCCCCCAGCCCCATGCACTTGCTACCAAGGGCTGTGGGCCACCGTCCACCTCCTGTAGCCAGCCTGCCACCGAGGCACCACTCCTAACCACTGCTCGGGTACTGCTGGGAGGGGGTGGTGGGCGGGAGAACCCAGGGTGGCACCTCATGGCCCCTGGGCAGAAGGACCCTCCAAGTTCAGCTGTGTCCTGGACTCAGGTGCCCTCCAAAGGCGGCAGAGGACAGGCAGGGAACAGGGGAAACGCTTGGGGTTTTGTGCATTGAAGTTGCCCACGCCTTGACTCACTCCCTCCACCCACCTCCCTCCTAGTCCTTTCCTTTTCCTATCACCCTCCTCCTTTCCTGAGCCCAGGGAACCCGCTCAGTGTCAGAGGCCCCAGGTCCTGGAGGGCCCCCAAGACCCAGGTTCCAGGACGTGGCCGCCTCCCGCCAGCTCCCAGCCGGCTCCCTGGGGTCTGTACATGGAGCAGGGTGTGGTCCTCCCAGACACCGTCGGTCTGCTCCAGGGGAGGGGGCAGCCCGGAGCTTTCCCTCTGCATCTGGCTGCTGTGGGGCAAAGGCTGCTCCCTTCCAGGCTGGGGACCCACGGACTCAACCTCCTGTGATGCTGGCCTTCCAGACACGGGGCCACGTCCAGGGGAGTGTCCCCAGAACATCCACACACGCATCAGCCTCAGGCCCCGGTAAAATGTCACTGCCAGGAGACACCCCAGACCTGCCGTGGGCCTGGTCGTCTCTGAGAACTTTCAGATTCCCCCCCTCCCCGCAAAGAGCCCTTGAGACCAAGGTCCTTCCGCGCTCAGGGACCCGCCCCCCACTCCGCCCCCCCTCACCCCAGTGTCTTGCACACCCCGCCCGCCTCACCTGCTCCCCTGCAGCCTGGGCGTCACCCCTCTGCACTCTCAGCGTTCCTGCCTTGGGTTCAAGGGCCGCCTCCAGGAAGACCTTGGTTATCCACGTGGCCCGGTACTCCCGCCCCCTTCCCCGCCCGACCTTCCTGCTGGACCAGCCCCTGTCCGTCTGTCTGGGCACCGCCGGCTCCTCCCGCTGGGTCAGCTGCAGGGCCGGGTCGGGCTGGCGGAGGTGCGCGCGCTCCCCGGCCCTGGGATCCCGGGAGCAGCCATATGCGCCGGGAAGGGCGCTGCGGAAAGGAGCAGAGGAAGCAGTGGCATAATGAAGCGCACGTCTGACCGCCAGGACCCCGAGAGTGGTTCGCGCTCCGTCTGGAGTCTTGGCGCCCCGACTCCAGCCTCGTCGTGTATCCGGAGAGGCTTCGGCCAAGAGAAACGTCGGGGGAGCGTGTGCTCGGCTCGGCCGCGGGAGAAACCCGCCGTGTCTGGTGTCCCGCTCCGGCTCCCAGGGGCTTCTCTCCGCTCCGTAAATCTAGCCCACAGCAGGGTTTCCGAAAACGTGTAAAGGAGAAATAAGGCTCCCTGCAGACGGAAAAGCCGCGGTAAAAATGAAACACTCGTCCTCTTGGGCCTTTGATGGGGAGGGAGGCAGAGGCCCGCCGCCATCTCTCCCCAGTCGGAGCCTCAGTCCTAAATCACCTTCTGGGGCTAGACCGACGTGAGCGGTATTATTCCAACGCACTTCTTAGTGAGATGCAGAGTATGCCATCGTCATTATTCTAATGTCACTGGGGGCCTCTTGGTCAAGTGAAGATATTTCAAACACTGCATTTCCAAGTCAAAAGCGGCTACACAATATTTAGGGAACTCCACAGAAGGGTGCCCCAGCCATGAATCAGAGGTGCCGCACCGGAGTGCCTTTTACACCCAGACAGGCCTAAGAACGAGCGGGAGATGAATTTTCATTCTTTGCATCACTCCGTCGTCCTCTTCATCCCGAGTGCCACGCTGGGCTGTCCCCAGGCCAGGTTTCTGCTGCCAGGCTCGTCCCCGTGATTAACAGCCACCACGGTCGTCTCACGGCAAGGGCGACCTCGATGCAGTCCGGAGCTCCCTGGGGACCCCCGTCCCAGTGACTCTTTGCTTCTTCTTCAGAGAGCTGGAGGGACCCTTGACCCCTTTGCACTGCCCCCTGGATGAGCCCCAAGGTCTCCAGGGCGGACGTGGGCAGACCCTTGCCTGCCGCTGCCTGTGTGTGAATAAAGCTTTATTGGCACAGGCTGCCCCCATCTGCCCCGTCTTTGCCTGTGGCTGCTTCTGAGCTGGTTGCAAAGGAGGCCTGTGGCCCTCAGAGCTGGCGATGCTTGCTCTCTGGACGCTAAGGAAATGTGTGCAGGTCCTGCTAAGCCTCCTCAGCGACGCCGTGGAGACCCGGGGGAGCTCTCTGACTCCCGGCTCCTTGTTCTGCACGCCGTAGCTCTCTGTGCGTGAAGGCCCCGCCTAGGAGGCTCTTCCAGCGAAACTGTTCGTCTTCAGACGCGAAGGGTTTTCTGACTCTGTTCCTGGGAGCCAGTTCCTTTGCCTCCACTCTCCGTGGCTCCCCCCTCACCCCCCGTGCCACCAGCACCTGGGCTGGAGCCCACCTTGCCCGGCCTCTGCGGGGGTGCCCCACTCTCGAGGATGAAGGTGGACGGGTACCCAGTGCCCCTGGGCAGGTCGTGCCCTCTGCTTCCTTCCCTCCCACTCAGCCCCGCACCCCCACCCTCTCCAGCTTCTCCCAGGATCACATCCCACGCAGACATTCGGGGTCTGTCCCAGAAGAGCCCAGGGCCCAGAAGGCAGCAGCCTGGGTCGACTTAGAGGCCGCCAACCTCACCCAAAGCCACTGTGGCTGGAAGCACTGCTACAGGCTTTGGTGTATAACGTCTCAGTCCCGAGGGACCCCAAGAATGACTTCTAGATTCCCCTGGACCCGGAGAAACCCACGTGGGAGAGGATGGGGTCCCGCAGGCGAAGGCTGTCTGGCCTGGCACCCGGGGCTGCAGGAGGGGGAGCAGGGTGCGGGCAGAAGGAAGCGGGGAGGCTGCAGCGGGAGGCGGGACTGGGGAGTGGGCCCCCTCGGACACGCCCGCCCGCTGCTTGCGGTCCCCACTGCCCCCAGCGAGGTGCAGCCCAGCTCCCCAGTGTGGGTGTGGAGCGGTGTGACAGTCGGTCAGTTCTCGGGGAAAAGTCCAGATCAGGAAAAATCAGTGTCTGGGGCTGACGAGGCCTGCCGAGTTTCTGGCAGAGAAGAGGGGGAGCTCTGAGCGTGGGGAGGGGGCCCAAGAGAGGCCCCGGGACAGATAAAGGACGTCAGGGTGACATGCAGAGAGAAGTGGGGGCGTTGGGAGAAGAGGTCAACGGTTCCTGCCTCTGGGAGTCATCCTTCCCAGACCCACCCTGGTGGGGGTGGCCTGGCTGAACAAGGAATGAATAGGAACCCCCTTCTTCCCTGGGGGTCAGGCCCCCTGACTCAGCTCCCGGCAAGTCCCATGGGACCCCTCGACCTGCCTGCTAACCTTAATGCACCAACCCCTGTCTTAACCCCTCAATTTGCTTTTAGGTTAAACAAACAAATAACCTCTCCCCCCTACCTCCCCCAAAAGAAAACCACCAGAAAATCTGGCATCAGTGTAAACAAATCCTGAACCACAGTAACTCTAGAATACGTGAGAGGAATTTCTCACAATTTTCTTTTAAAATAAGAGAGACATATGGACTGCCCATTTTATTTATTTCATACTGAAAATTGCTGGTAGAAATAACACAAAATAAATGTGTCAAAGAATAAAACTCCACACAGAGAAGGGAATTGTGATCATTTTCATGAAATTTAACTAGAAAAACTTGGTCTGTGTAGAAATACTACATTTACAAAGCAAAGCCAGTGCTTATTTTTGGTATAATCGGCAGAATCTTGAATGGTCAAGCTGACTGTTGAACTAGATATTTGTTGTAAGAGTAGTACCCAAACACCCAATTCCCACAAAATTTCAGTAAAATAAAAATGAAGAGAAAACTATCTGAATTATGCAAAAAATAATCAACGAATTATAGCAGCTGGAAACATTCTGTTTTGACAAGTTTTAGATCAATAGTTGTAATTTTGTTTTTGATACTAATATTTATTAAAGTTTATTCAAATATCCATATGGGTTTAAAATACCCTCTTCCTGTAAGATAGCCATTCTTTCATCTGTTTGTCCAAGCCATACATCCAACCACCCATCCATTCAACCACCCATCCATTCACCCACCGATCCATCCACACACCCATCCACACACCCATCCACCCATCCATCCGCCTACCCATCCTTCATCCATTCACCATACGCCCATCAAGCTATCCATCCACCCACCAAATCATTCATCCACACAAGCATCCATGCAGTTATTTATCCATCCAGTCATCTCATTGTTCATCATGCAACCATCCAGCCAGCCAGCCATTCATTCAGTCCCTAATTCACTCCACAAAGTCTGAAGTAGTTTAGAAGAAAATATATGAATCAATAAAACTATCAGAATCTGGGAAAAAGCCATTGAAATCAGAACTCAGACCGGTGAGAAGACGGGAAAGAAGCTCTTTAGGCCTTGAGTCCTAAAAAAAGGTGAAGCTGCTCAGTTGTGCCCGACTCTTTGCAACCCTATGGACTGTAGCCTGCAAGGCTCCTCTGTCCATGGGATTCTCCAGGCAAGAGTACTGGAGTGGGTTGCCGTTTCCTTCTCCAGGGGATCTTCCCGACCCAGGGATCGAACCGGGGTCTCCCACATTGTAGGCAGATGCTTTACCATCTGAGCCACCAGGATCAGCACCAAATTAGAGCCACAGATTCAGCTCTGAGCCTCTTGGTAGAAAAAGCAAAGACAGCCAGTTCCGTATCCTTACTGTCCCTTAAGAGAAAATACATGAGTGTGTCAAGGCAAGAAGATCCCTGCTTGGCATTCAGATCTGTGATGGCATTTCCATCAGTGATGCCTCCTTGGGGCAATCATCCGGTAGGTGATACCTCTGAGTGTCACCTTGGGCCAGGTGAGGGCGGTCCCTCTGCGGTGGTGGACAGCACCCCCCTCAGCGTGGAAAGATGCCAGGACAGGTCACAGCAGGAAAATGACCTCTGGGCTCATTAGATCTGTTCTCCAGAGCTCAAAATGATGAAGTTACATGTCTTTGTAAAATGCAGTCATTCAAACTCTCCTGTCCCTGCAAGCGATCATTTCAACAGCGACTGAATTTGTGAGATGAGGTCAGATCACTAAAGTCTTTCCTGGTCCTGGGCCTTCACTCTGGTTCTCTCCTTAGTGTCTGCCGCTCAGTCACGTCCCAGTCTTCACGGCTCCGTGGACTGTAGCCCACCAGGCTCCTCTGTCCATGGGATTCTCCAGGCAAGAATACTGCAGTGGGTTGCTATTCCCTTCTTCAGGGGATCTTCCCGACCCAGGGATGGAATCTGGGTCTCCTGTAATGCAAGCGGATTCTTTACCGTATGAGCGACCAGGGACGCGTTCTCTTTGTAAGTGATGGTTTAACTGATGAGTGAGTGATGCAGCCAAGTGTAGAGCTAAGATGGCGCCCCTGTTCCCAAGATACACTCATGTGGAACCTTAGAATGGGACCTTGTTTGGGAAAAGAGTCTATCAGACATCAGGAGCTTAAGGATCTCAAGACAGAATCACCCTGGGGCCTCTAGGGGTGAGCAGCGGGACGCAGGAGGAGAAGGTCACATGAGTCGGAGGAGGGGACTGAGGGATGTCCTGTGAGGACCTGAATCACCAGGGTCGCCTGCAGCACCAGAGCCTGGAGGCACAGCTGAGGCTCCGTCAGGGTCTCCAGAGGGCACAGCCTGCTGACACCCTGACCAGGGCCTTCTGGCCTCCAGGACTGCAGCTTGTGGTCATTGGCTATGGAAACCCCAGGAAATGAGTACACCACGTGTCAAGGTTTGATGCCTTCAGATTTGGAATGTCAAAGAAATCTACAACAGATAATTTATCTAATGGACTTACAGTCTCTGTGGGGAGATTTTCTTCTTCCCTCAAGTCCAATTACTTTAAAATAGGAACAGAGGACTCAGCAAAGAGAGAGAAACAGTCCCTTCCAATTTTGTTGTTGTCGAGTCACTCAGTCGTGTCCGACTCTGTGACCCCATGGACTCTATAGCATGCCAGGCTTCCCTGTCCTTCACTCCGGGAGTTTGCTCACATCCATGTCCGTTGAGTTGGTGATGCCATCCAACCATCTCATCCTCTGTCGTCCCTTTGTCTCCTCCTGCCCTCAATCTTTCCCAGCATCAGGGTCTTTTCCTGTGAGTCAGCTCTTTGCATCAGGTGGCCAAAGTATTGGAGTTTCAGCTTCAACATCAGTTCTTCCAATGCCTTGGACCAAAAACTGATGACAGAAACCTTCTGGTGATGAGAACCATCTCCTAAGCAGTGTTGCAGGCTTGCTGTTTGCCAGGCCCTCAGGGGAGGGGTACGGGGGGGTGAGGGCTGGGGGAGGGGTGGTGATCAAGGCAGGGATGAGGCTGTGAGTGAGATGGGGCTTGCTCAGCTGAGAGGGGATCATGACCTCAGGCTGACCCTGGATCTGGATGGGTGCCAGGGCATCAAGGGGGAGCCTTGAAGGTGGACACAGGGTGGGGATTAAAGGGACCATGTTTCCCTGGGTGACTTTTGGTGTGTCTTGAGGCTCCTGAGATTTCAGGTGAAAGCTGTCTGAGCCTCAGGCCTTCAGCATGCACCCCCACTTCCCCGTTCCCCGAGGAAGGCCTTCTTTCCTCTGCCCGGAGACGTTTTCTCCCTGGCGCCCAGAGGGCCGCCTGCTCGGTCCTCATCAATTACCTCTCTTCCACTAATGGACCTCCCTGAGCTTCCTTTTCTGGAACCATCAAGTTTTGTTGCTAAAATTACACTTGGCTCTCCTGAACTTGGTTCAATTATAATTCTCACTTCTGAAGATTTATTTCCTATAGAAAAGCTGCTCCGAAGCCCCGTGGAAAGATTCCCACTTCCCCTCCCCGCTGCCCACTAGCAAGGCTGCATCCCTCCTCTAGATGGGAGCCCGGCCTCCTCAAGGCCCGGTTGGGACCCCCTCGTCTTGGGGCTTCTGGTAAGTACACAGGGACACCCCTCAGACCCTCTCAAATGGAGCCTGTGAAATACTAGATGCTGTGTCCATTTGCTTCTCGTTTTACTCCCAGTCCTCTTAAGATAAGAACAGAGGACTGGTGGAGTGAATTCACGAGCTTGTCCAGAACGCGGGAGACGACTGGAATTTCTGAAGACAAGCAAGGGCATCGCGCCGTCCCCCTCGACGACCCCGTGGTGACGGCTGCGCCCGGAGGCCCTTGTTGTGTCCCGCGCTCGTCACCTTCAGGACTTCACGCAGCTTCCGCACAGGTGGTGCTGTGTTTTCCCCAGAGGAGGCTCTGATGGATCGGAGTTCAAGATCGCGTTCACCAGAGGCAGGGTTTAAACGGGCCTGTCCAGCCAGGAGTCTGGCCCAACCAGCACCACGAGGTCCCACAGTGGAAAGTCCCTCTTGGATATCTTGCAGAGTCACCCCGAGGGGCCACGGTGGAGCAGGCCGCCCGCCCTGACGGGTGTGGGGCCCCCGGCACGCAGACCCCGCTGTGAGGGCCGGCCTCACCCAGGAGCGTTTCAAATCTCCAAGTGATATCATGTGATATTTGATGATACCACTTATATGTGGAATCTAAGAATTAATGATGCAGATTCACTTTTGTACAAAAAAGATATAGACCCGCAGATTATGGTTGCCAAAGGGGGAAGGGGGAAGGGGTAAACTGGGAGTTTGGGATTAAACAGACACATGTTGCTAATATACATAAAATAGGTAACCAGCAAGGACCTCCTGTGGCACAGAGAAAACTCCACTCAATGTTTTGTAATAACCTCTAAGGAAAAAGAATCTGGAAAAAGTTATGTGCATGCGTATGTGTAATTGAACCGCTTTGCTGTACTCTAAAACTAACACAACATTGTAAGTCAACTGTAGTCCATATAGTCCCAGCCACGGCTTTTCTAGTAGTTATGCTTGCATGGATGTGAGAGTTAGACTCTAAAGAAGGCTGAGCGCCGAAGAATTGATGCTTTCCAATTGTGGTGCTGGAGAAGACTCTTGAGAGTCCCTGGAACAGCAAGGAGAGCAAACAGTTAGGTCCTAAAGGAGATCAACCCTGAATATTCACTGGAAGGGCTGATGCTGAAGCTCCAATACTTTGACCATCTGATGTGAAGAGCCAACTCATTGGAAAAAACCTTGATTCTGGGAAAGATTGAGACCAGGAGGAGAAGGGGTGGCAGAAGAGGAGATGGTTGGATGGCATCACCGACTCAATGGACATGAGTCTGAGCAAACTCTGGGAGACAGTGAAGGACAGGGAAGCCTGGCGAGCTGCAGTCCATGGGGTCGCAAATAGTCAGATCTGACTTAGTGACTGAACAACATGCTTCCATAAAAAAGTAAATTAAAAAAGTCCAAGACATCCTACAATTAAAAGAATGAATTGAATTCATCACTTCATTATTAAAAAATAAATAACCCCTCCCTACTCATCCAGACTCATATCCTAGGGTCATGCTCTGAAATGTGATGTCCCAGAGAAAATGATTCTCCCTCTACACTCTGAGTTCTTGACTGAGACCCCCACATGGTCAAAATCAGGTCAACAAGAGAAAAACAGAAATGTACTCACAGGTTCCTCACACCCATGTCCTGAGAGCACCCCAGAAACTGGGGAACCCCGTGAAATGGAAATGGTGTCTAACTGTCACCTTGAGCTGCAGACAGGAGAGCTACTGGGGGGGGGTGGGCAGTGGCCGAGGCTCCAGGGGTGCGCAGCCAACAAGGATGAGCTCCACGTAAGTCGCATCTTCTCGGAGGAGATCATCCTGCGGCTTCCAGTCACCGTCCTCTTCCCGGTGTAGTGCTGGGGGGTGGGGGGGGCGCTTACCCAAGGACAGCCTCTCATGCCGGGACATCTCAGGCCTTCTCATGCCCAAGTCTGCCGCAGCTCAAAATCAGCAGCTCACAATACCCCTTATGCCAGAGACGTAGGTACTCCGCCCCGTTCAACACGGTGGGCGAGTTGGTTCTGCAGGCAGAGCTGGGAGCAGACTCTGCACCCCGGAGGGTTCTGGGCCCCGGAAGCCCCCTGCACCACACCTGTATCCCGTCTTCTCCCGCTGCAGCTGCACGCGGCCGGAAGCCACCATCTAATTTGGCCATCTTGCTTGAACGGCGCTCTTTTCTGTTCTCCTCATAATTCACCAGGCCAGGGTTGGGACACTCCCCTCCTGAGACCCACACCTCTATCTTTGAGCTCTGTCACCAAGAAAAATATTTTCACAAGGCTGCAGATGAGAGAGGGGCCACAGGCCAGCCACCATCGACCGGCGGGGGGGGCCATGCTGGCCGAAGAGGGGAGCGGGCACCGGGAGGACCTGGCCGGCCTGAGGGCCTCTGCGGCTCCTAGACCCGGTGCCGCCTTCCCAAAGCCTGTTGGGGCTCATTTAATTCACTGAAGGAGACCCCTGCTCTGCGCTCTAGATGCAGGTTCCAAGCGGCCTGCCGAGATTTCTTCCTGGGGAGAAGACAAAGCAGAACAGAGAAAGGCCTTCTAGTCAGGACACCCCGCTCTGCATTAAGAATAAAAGGAGCTTTCTGTTCTGTTTTGACAATAGGAAATGCATTCACTATTTTCTAATTCATTAATCTTAGCCTAGGATTTTGCTAAAGTTCTCCGTTTTTTTTTTTCCCTATAACACTCCCTTATGTCTATTCCTTCTAAAAGTTGCCAAATCTGTACTTAGGCTTGAATGTTTACTCATGGAAACGCTGTGGCATTTGAGGACATTTGAAGTTTCTAGTGTATCAGTGACCCCGAACTATCTGAATATGAAAATACCCGTTTAATTTCAAAACTACTGCAGATCTGTTCCAAGGATGTAATTACAGCACTGGGAATGTGGTCAGTATTTCATAGTACATTTGTATGGGGGGTATAATCTATAAAAATATTAAATTACTATGTTGTACACCTGAAAGAAACAATGTTAAAAATCAACTGTGCTTCACCAAGAAAGAACAAAGGGAGGAAGGGAAAAGGGAAGAGAGGGAGGAAGAAAGAGAGAAAAAAAAAAGAAGAAAGAGAAAGGACGGAAGAAAGAAGGCCCAGGTCAAGTCCAGCCTCTCCATCAAGCTGCGTGCCCTCAGCAGACTCTTGTCCTTAATCCTAAAACTGCTCACCTCCCAAGGCGGGTGACCGCTGGGCCTTCCTCATGGGCTAAGACCTAAGTGGCATCAAGCATCACGGAGCCCGGCCCGAGGACAGGACTCGGGAAGCCCCGGGGCCTCTGCTGCTGACCTGGGTTCTGCTCTCTGCCTTCCCCTCCTTGGCGGATGCACCCTGAGAGGCTGTTCATGAACTCGCTGGAGCGGGTGCCTCCCCTCCACAGCCCTCTCCTGCAGGTTCTACCAGAAGCCCCGCCTCAGGTCTGAGCCTCGCTGGCTGGGCCCCGGCCCCGCCCTGCCCTGTCCTGAGAGCAGGCCCCCGCAGTGGGCTTTCAGAGCCATCCCCGACTCGCCGACTGGGAGAGCGCTGCCTTCCTGGGCTTTATCTCTGTCTTTGTCCACTGAGAGCCCCGGAGTCCAGGGTGCCTTCGTGAGCTCCCCTGAGGACGGCCCACTGTCCACCCAGGCCACGTCAGAGGGAAGGAGAGCCATCTCTCCTTCCTCCAGGGGCGAGAGGTTTCCCTGTGACGTCAGGACTGTGCTCCACACTCCGCTCCCCTCCTGATGGACTCCCGAGTGCAGGCTGGATCACAGGACCACTTGCTCGCAGATCAAAGCCGGGAGAAGGGCTTGCCTTCTGCTTGTTTTGGAGCTGTTGTTTTCAACACGGATCCTCAGATGGTACAGGATGCCTGTTGGGGACAATGGTGTGAGATTTATCTGAGGTGTTGACTGAAAAAAAAAACCCAAAAAACCACAGCCCCAGAGTTGAGGGTTATGTTTTATTCGGTGGGCAGAATTGAGGACTTAAGGCCAGGGACACAGCATCTCTACCACTCAGACACTGCCTGGAAAAGGCAAGGGTGGGAAGCCAGGGTGTATGGGGGGATTTACAACTCAGACCAGGCAGTGGGAACATCAGAAGATCACTGCTTAAGCGGACGCTGGGAGCCAGTGGAGGACGGAGGAGCCTTGCGTGCTGCAGGCCGTGGGGTCACAGAGAGTCAGACACGGCTGAGCGACGGAGCAAAGACAACAACAGACTGGACCTCTTGAGTTAAGGAATTCAGCTTTTTTCTATGTATGGGAAGATGAGGAGCCCGGGCTCCTTGGAATCGCTCCTCTGATGCCACTGTCCTGGCCTCCATCCTGTCTTCTCCCATCCTGAGGTCCCTCGGGGCTCAGAGAGGCTGAGGCTGTGACTTCCTTTGTTTGCTGATGTGGCAGGCAGCATTCTTAGCCCACAGACGAATGCGGGGGTTTGTGCTGGACGTGGATGCTGGAATCTTTGTGAAACTGGAGTTTAATTCTAGGTGAACTATGAATGGAGACAAGTCTTGTTGGTGAAGAGAGAAAGCAACTGCATGTGGACCCTCTCTCTCCTTTTTCTGGATAAAATCCTAATTTCAACACTGCAGGGCTTCCCAGGTGGCACAGTGGTAAAGAATCTGCCTGCCAACGCAAGAGTCTCAAGAGACACGGGTTTGGTCCCTGGGTGGCAAAGATCCCCTGGAGAAGGAAACAGCAACCTGCTCCACTATTTTTGCCTGTGGAATCCCATGGACAGAGGAGCCTGGTGAGCTACACAGTCCATGGGTATGCAAAAGAGTTGGACAAGACTGGGTACCCACACATACACAGTGCTCATAAGTGTGTGCATGCGGGCGTGTGTGAAGAGTATGTGTATCTAGTCAGTTCTCCGAGCCATGGCAAGCAACAGAGTTCCAAGTCAAGAGGCAGCTCTGGAGGATGAAGGTGGAGGATGGAGTTTTGGAGAAAAGGGCAATTTTTACATCAACGGTTGCATTTATGAGTCTTCAGGAAAATTGCTGCAGGAACAAATGAACTCATTTGAAAGTCGCCTGTCTTCTTGGTCTTCGTAGGAATAAAGCTCATCAGCTTGTGCCCCAGCTCTCTAGACTTTGTAAACTTGACATTGAATATGGAGAAAGTGAAACAATCAGCTCTGACTCCCTAGTGGCTTAGACAGGTGTGCAGAGGTTTGGGTCTGTAATTCACAGCTATTAAATCCTTTAGAGAGGTGATAAGAACTTTCTCTTGGGGCAAGAAAGTATGACAAGAGATGAGGAGACGTGTAAAAACACTCGTGCGTGGAGGCTTTGATACAGTTTCGTGATGCTAAGTGATGCATAACTATCAGCCTGGAATTCACACCTAATCAACTCAATGATTAATTGGAGGCACCATGCCTTCAGTGAAAACCAGAGTGGGAGGATTAAGGGGGAGCCAGCCGGGAATCTGTCTGGACTTTAGTCTCAATGTTCAGGGGAAGAAGGAACATATTTTTCAAATGGCAAGATATGTTCTTTATTTTTGGCCATTAAACCACTTCATGTAAAAACTTAATAAATTTATATGTCAAATTGCACTAAAAAACAAAAACAACACCTTGCCCTGTCCTGGAGACAATGACCCAACTCATTGGATAAACAGTATATTAAAATATCTCAAGCTGCCACTCGAGGCTGGGGATCCCGCCTCCCACCACCGTCCCAGCCTTGCCCGCACCGTCGGTCTCTCTCTGCAGTCTGGATGCAAGGGGATGAGATCAAAGACTTTGCACCCAGAAAGGACCTTCCTGCTAGAATCTGTGCTGGTTCCATCCCCGGGCAGTTACTAACTACAGAGAGAAATGATGTCTTTCTCGATTTATCTGCTCAATAATCATGCTCTGACTTGAGATATATTTTGAATTTCATGTTTCACTTCTCAGGAAAAATCTCAACCCAATATGTTAACTGTGGGAGAATGCCACCAGGATGCATAACTTAAATGTTTCAATTTTTAACCTGAAGTTTCTGGATAAACAGAAGGATTTTGAATGTGCTATCATTCTTTGTTTAAACAGAGCTTGCTTGCTAAAATATGGACTAGAAGAGGCAATATATTTCTCAGGCAATTTGGAAAGTGGTTATAACAGAGACAGAGAAGAGGATCTTTAATTTTTATGTCAGTTTATCTCAGAAGATATCATGAAAAATACTTGAGTTCCTGCTTGCTGCCCATGGCTCAGATCTGAGGGGGAGCTGGGGCAGGCCTGGTACTGACATTCTGGGTGCCTGGAGCAAGAACACAGAAAGAGGCGCCCACACGGTGTGTCTGAACTTCTGAGTTAAGATTCTGTTAAGGCAGTGTTCTGCTGTAAACCCCGACTTAGAGGAATGTGCATGGTAATGACCTAGAGGTAAAGGGTTGAATTTGAATTCTCAGATTCCCAGGAGTCTCGTGTTCCTGGGTAGAGAAGCGGTCCCTGGCTTGGGTGCTGGCCAGTGATCTTTCTGCCCACTCCACTGGGCAGAACTCTGGGTCCTGGGAGGCTGAACATGGGCTGGGAAGAGTGATATGCAGGCTCTGGGTAGAGATACCTGTTAGAGGGATGTCACCCAGAAGGGCGGGGTGTGGGGGGCTTCTGAACTTCCTGGTCTAGTGGAGAGCAGGATGGACCCTGCCTCTAGTTGCCCCAAAAGGAAAAGAAATAAATGGTCATTGTCACAAGGGCTGAGCATCTCATCCAGGACAGAGGTCATGCCTAAGTTGGGTCCATGACTCTTGATCTGAAATAAACCCCTTTTTTACCAAATTCTCAGGAGAGGGAGGGGTGTGGGGAGACCTGCCTCCCGTGTGGACCTTTGCAACAACTCACTTATCTATGAAAGAAACCAATGGGGGTAACATCTAATTATTACTGAATACGATTTTGAATAGGGAACAGACTTATAGCCACTTATAGAAAGTGGTTATGACAGAGACAGAGAAGAGGATCTTTAATTTTAGATCAGTGGGCTTCTGTGATAGCTCAGTTGGTAAAGAATCCACCTGCAATGTGGGAGACCTGGATTCGATCCCTGGTTTGGGAAGATCCCCCGGAGAAGGGATAGGCTACCCATTCCAGTATCCTGCCCTGGAGAATCCCATGGACTATATAGTCCATGGGGTCACAAGGAGTCAGACAGGACTGACTTTCACTTCATCACAGAAGATGTCATGGAAAATACTTGCGTTCCTGCTAGCTGCTGCCCATAGCTCAGATCTGAGGGGGAGCCCGGCAGGCCTGGTACTGACCTCCTGGGGACCTGGAGCAAGAACACAGAAAGAGGCATCCACACGGTATGTCTGAACATCTGAGTTAAGAATCTTTCCTTAAATAAGAATTCTTCCTTATTCAAGAGAAGTGTCTTTTGAATAAATTTTATTAGAATTTCAAATCATATACTCAAACTTATAAAGAGAAACTTTTTATAAACTGGTGTCCATGTTGAAGAAGGGTTCCCTGATATTTAGCCAGAAATCCCCCTCCAAGATTGGGTTGGGGTGGATCTGTGAGACTTCCAGCCTGACTCTTCCAGGTGGTTGGGAGTCCCTGCCCCCAGCTCTGTGTTGCTCTGAGGATGGATTTTTGCAAGTATGATTATGGCATTAAAGGGTACAAGCTCTTTTAACTCTCTTCCCATATATTACCAAATTGCTTTGCAGAGAGGCAATTCTAGTTGATATTTCCACCAATGGGGAAGATTATAGCTATTTCACTCTAACCTCTTTAACATCAAATATTATGTTTCTAAATTGCCAATTTGAAAGATGGAGAAAAGTCCCATAATTGTTCCTATTTGCATTTTAAAATTACTTGTGAGGCTGAGCGCTTTTCATATGCTGGGTGCTTCTGTGACTTTTGTGTTCAAGTCATTTGTCTCCTTCATGGTAGAGTAGCAGCTCCCCCCACCCCCAGAAATGCTAAGGGTATTAAGCCTTTGCAATGTTTGGTGTTAATATTTTTCTTAATAAGCTCTGTGTTTCAGTGGCAAGAAGAAGACAAAACATTATTTTGTGACAATAAATATTAATGAGTTAAGTTCTTCTATTAAATGGCAAAGACTAGCAGATTAGAGCGAAATGTAAAATACACAGAACATACATAAAACAACGGTTGTTTATTGCTAGCTATTTTAAATAAAAGGTTTCCATGTATTGGCTTTTAATTACTGGGTGGATCATGGGATACTTCCTTGGGGAAGCCTTTTTGATTGGACTTCCTCCTCCTAAATGCTGTTACCACATACAAGTAGTATGTGTTCGTATTGATGGTACCTTTATGCAGTATTTACCCTCACATACTTAATGCCTATTTTCCATCCTCTTGAAAGTCCCTGCAAGCAGCACATGTATTGTTTGCTGCTGGATTCCTACACGTGTGATGGGGGCTGGCACTCAAGTCCTCAGGTGGAAATCACTCCCTGATGGACTCTAAATGCAGGATCTCAGTGAATCCTTACAGCAGCTCTGCAAATAGCTATTACTGCTCCCAAAACACAAGTGAGGGACCCGGCTCTGGGAGGTAAAATGACCTTCCTAAGGTCATGAATCTCTTAAGTGGTGTAGCCAGAATGGAAGCCCTGGTTTTACTGATAGTAAAATACTGTCACTGCAGTGGAAAGGTTGGAGATAAAACAGCAGGAAAGATTTATTTAGCACAAGCAAAGGAAAAGAAAGGCAGGCTGGCTCTGTTAATTTAAAATAAAGGTCAGAAAATCAAAACTACAGTGAAGTATCATCTCACTGAATGAGATCAGAATGACCATCAAGAGTCTACAAACATTAAATGCTGGAGGGGTGTGGGGAAGGGGATGTAAACTGGTGCAGCCATAATGGAAAGCAGTATGGGCGTTCCTCAGAAAACTAACAGTAAAGCTACCATGTGACCCAGAAATCCCGCCACTGGACATTTATCCTAAGAAAACTCTAGTTTGAAAAGACACACGCATCCCCGTGTTCCCTGCAGCGCTATTCACAATAGACAAGGCATGAAGTGACCTCACTGTCCATTGGCAGGGGAGTGAATCAAGATGCAGTGATTTACACGACCGAGTATGACTCAGTCATAAAGACCACGAGATAACACCATTTGCAGTGACATGGATGAGCCTAGAGACTATCATACCAAGTAAAGAGAGTCAGACGGAGAAAGAGAAATGCCACATGATGTCACCTACAGGTGGAATCTGAACTGTGACACAAATGAACTTATTTACACAACAGGAATAGACTCACACACATAGAAGACAGACTCATGGTTCCCAAAAGGGAAAGGGCAGAGGAGGGATAAATTAGGAGTCTGGGATTAGCAGATACAAAATACTACACATAAAACAGATAAACAACAAGGACTTACTGAATAGCACAGGGAAATGCATTTAATATCCTGTAATAAACTAAAAAATAAAGTTCACATTTAAGGACAGTCATCGACAAGTCATTGACAAGTGGACAAGGAGGGTTGCTGTGTGTTGATGAGAGAACATTGTATCACACAGTGAGGATGGGTCAGTACAATATTTTATAATAAATACCAATTAAATACCAATATCACAATATACAGCCAAACACTTTGAGAATTAACAGATTTAGGTGAGCAGAAACCCATTTATAGGAGATTATGTGTCAAATAAACAATGCACAAATGAGAGATCTGTTGAGTCTGAATAGCCTTCCTGAAATGCTGAATTAATGAATTTTTATCAAACATAGTATGATAAAAAATTATTTCATCCTTTTAAGCTTCTATGAGACATTTGCAAAATAGTGATTATATGTTAGACCACAACAATAATATTAGTTAATTCTAATGCATTAAAATAGAAATTAATTTTAAAAATTGCTCACAGAGAGTATGTTGCAGCTAAAGTTTCTTTAAAAAAACAAAACCTTCTGTAAAAATGACTGGATTCAAAAGACCCAGGAAACCAAGCACTGAGGGCCCGCAGGACTGAGCCCCCAGTGCCGCTGATGAGCCCCCAGCGCCGCTGATGAGCCGGGGGCGGAGGCACCCACTGCTCCTGCTCAGAGCAGAGCCGCGGGAGTCCCACGGCTGATCGGCCTTCGCTCTTTGAAACCCCTGCCCCGCTCTCATCAGGCTTCCGTGTACACTTCCAGCGTCTCACACGGGGAGAACTACGTCCCAAGTGCCATCCCTCCGTTTCCGGTTTCCTCCTCCTGCTCCTCTGGCGGCAGGTGGGGCTTGGCCCCTCGGGCCTCGGTCCTCAGCTGGAGCTGAACCCCGTCTAGGAAGCGTCCCTGCCCCAGGGTCAGCCTGGAGAAGGCGCATCACGTCCCTGCTCGAGTGGAAACACTGCGGACAACCGACCATCAGAGCCACAAACCTCACAGCAAGTCGTTCTTTCTTGATTTCACCCCCTCCTGAAGGAAGCTCTTGAGAGCACAGATCTTGACCTTTCTGAGTCTCTGAAGCCTGGCAGAGGAAGGCCACGAAAGGGCTGAGTGGACGAATTAACCAACTAATCAATTGTCCTTGAGTGAGATCTAATAATTACAGAAAAAAAACCATAACATATATGAATAGCAAAGATTATTGGGGTCATTTAGTTTCAGCTCCAAAATGTAAAGCTCTTGGATGTCATCATTCTCATCCTTACAAGAAACTATGGAAAATACAAAAATCAACAATTTTGGGGAACCCATCAGAGAATGGTGGTGAAAGGGCAAACCCCCAAACACATTTCAAGAGAAAGGCATATCTGAGAAATGCAGCTAAGACCTATATACCTGCAAGGAGATCAAACCAGTCTATCCTAAAGGAAATCAACCCTGAATGCTCATTGGAATGACAGATGCTGAAGCTGAAGCTCCAATACTTTGACCACCAGATGCGAAGAGCCGACTCCTTGGAAAATACCCTGATGCTGGGAAAGATTGAGGGTAGGAGGAGAAGGGGACGACAGAGGATGACATGGTTGGATGGCATCACCGACTCGATGGACATGAGTTTGAACAAGCTTCAGGAGTTGGTGATGGACAGGGAAGCCTGGTGTGCTGCAGTCCACGGGGTCTCAAAGAGTCAAACACGAACTTAGCAACCGAGCAACAAATTATTCTCTGTACAAACACCTAATCTCCAGGGTGAACACCTAATCTCAAGAATTTACCAGAGGCAGCTGTGATGGACCTGGCTGATGAAATGCGTGTCCACTCCAGTGCTGTCCAGCCTTCCTGCCCGACCTAAGGGGCAGCCATGGTCCACATAGCACAGAGCTTCAAGGAAACAGATTAGGATGCTTTTGGGGAGCAGGGAGAAGGGGAGAGAAACACTTGGCAAGTATGTAGCCAAGGTCCACCCTGCCAGCTTCTTGAGGCCACCAGAACAAGGTGCCACAAATGTTCAGCTCAGTCGCTCAGTTGTGTCCGACTCTTTGCGACCCCATGGACTGCAGCATGCCAGGCCTCCCTGTCCATCACCAACTCCTGGAGTTTACCCAAACTCATATCCATTGAGTTGGTGATGCCATCCAACCATCTCATCCTCTGTCGTCCCCTTCTTCTCCCGCCTTCAATCTTTCCCAGCAACAGGGTCTTTTCAAATGAGTCAGCTCTTCCCATCAGTTGGCCAAAGTATTGGAGTTTCAGCTTCCACAAACCAGGCATCTGTTCCCTCTCTGAATCAAGGTGACAGGGCCGTGTTGCCCAGAGAGCTCTGGGGAGGGCCCTTCCTTGCCCTTCCAGCTTCTGGCAGCTCCGGGTCATCCTTGGGGTCTAGACTGTGCCTCTGTGATCACACGGCCTTCTTCTCTGTGGGTCTGTGTCCTCGCCTCTCAGAGGGATACATCGCTGGATTCAGGATCCGTCTGATAACCCCAGACACCCCGTCTGGAGATCTGTGACTTCATCACATCAAAAAGGCCCTTTTTCTAGACGAGGCCATGCTCACCAATGGGCAGGGTGTGAATATATCGTTGGGGCCACCATTCAGCCACATAGGCTCACCAAAGTCTGAGGCTTATTTGGAAGATGACAGGACATTCTCTGTACCCCACACCCCACCAGCGTGCTGACAGAGCTCCGGTACAGTGACAGTGAACTGTTCAGTATGATTGCAGCTGAAGGCGCAGCAGGGCACAGGCCCGTGTGAGAAGGAGCCCTGGGCACAAGGTCAAAGGGACACGGGGACACAACCCAGGACCCTGGACAAGCCCCGGACCTCCGCACCTGCAGCCTCTCGGAAGTTAAGCTCAGATGAACACAAATCTTTTGCACCCATGATGTACACGGCCTGCTCAGCTTCCAATGAGTTACAAGTGACAGAGGGGAGACCGCGTGGGGACCAGGGAGTAGATGGCCGTCCGCCTGGGAGAAGGGCCTCCGGAGAAGCTGCCCCGGCCACACCTTGGTCTCAGACACTCAGGCTCCAGGACTGGGAGGGGATAAACCTCTGCTGCTTAAGCCGCCGGGGCTGGGGGTCCTTGTGGGCACAGCCCGAGCCGCCCGGAGGCATGCGGTCCCGGGCCTTGCCTGGGTGCTCAGAGGTGAGGACCACGCTGGGGCTTTTCTGAAGCCATTTGGGAAGAAGAAGCTCCTGCCCCTGAAGATTCTGGAGCAGGCCGTGTGTGGGCTGGGGCAGCGGTGGGCAGTGGCCTCGCTCCTGGAGGACAGGGTCAGCCAGAGCGGCATGGGGACAGGGCGAGTCCCCTCGGAGGCGGGTGTGTCCAAGTCCCCATGTGTACACGGGGGTGTGCACATGTGGGATTGGGTGGGGGCCGCGGGTGGTCCCCGGGGTCTGTTAGGCAGGGGCTGGCTGGAGCCGTGTGTGTGTGCGGCGCCTCCCCCTCAGGCCTGGGGCCCAGCGTGGGGGTGGCCCTCCCCAGGCGCCTGGGTCAGGTTCATATACCCACGCCCTCCTTGCCTGGGAGTGTGGGCAGCTGACGGAAGGCAGGCCGACGGCGTGATGCGCTTCAGTCACGCTGTCCGACTTCTAAGCAAGTGGCCTGGTTTTCGTGGAACGTGGCTTTTCCTTGAAGGTTGGAGCAAGCCGATTTCTGGAGCTTGAAATGGCAGCCGTCATTAAACGAACCTGTTTCCCCCTCTGAACACCTCCCCGGCTGGTTCCGAACGTGAGAAGAACGGCCTGGCTGCATGCAGGTCCCGGCTGGGGAAGGGCCCCATTTCTGGGATCCGTCAGGCTCTCCACAGATCGCTCCAAAGCCAGTTTCTGTCCTCCCGTCATATTTTCCTCATCTAGACAAACTGCTCAATTTTCCCATCATTTCAACGGGCTGTTGCCAGAGAAAATTAAATCCCGGGCGGCATATTTTGGGGCGAGGTGAAAGAGGTAAGGATGATAAATGTGCATGAGAATAGATGCTGCTGACGTAATTAAACACCCATTTCATTAAGAATTGCTAATCACAGAGGTGAAGAAAATCACCTGGAACCTTAGAGGTTTCAAGTCAGGGGAGAAATTTACTAGAGGGAAAAATGGTCTTAGAAATGTATGAAAATGTGTGCCCAGATGCTGCTGGTGGTCCAATGAGGCCGACCACAGCGGGTGGGGTCGGGGTGGGTCGGGGGCCTGCTGCATGATCACGGGGTGCTGGGGAAATGGAAACAGACCCCCCACCCCAGGACTCAGGCTCCAGCCTGCAGAGGCTGCGCTGTCTACACCTTTGAGCCCGAGGCCGTTCATCCAGAACTCACTTAGTGCCCCAGAGGAGGTCTGCGCAAGCCTCCCCTTAATCTACAATCTGGGCTCCTGAACACCCTGCAGCCTCAGAGGTCTCCGCCTCTCTGGGTCGCTCAGAGAGGTCGCAGCCACGCCCTGACCCCGCCGCAAACACTGCCCTCCCCGCCCTCAGCCCCTCCAGCGCCTGGGGCCTTGGAAGGGCCCCGCACGCTGTTTTTGCCCGGACACGGAGGAGACTTTCTGCGACTCAGCTGTTGCTGTTCTTTAGTCGCTCGGTCACGTCCGACCCTTTGTGACCCCACAGACTGTCGTCCGCCAGGCTCCTCCATCCATGGGATTCTCCAGAGCAGAATACTGGAGTGGGTTGCCATTTCCTCCTCCAGGGGAACTTCCCAATCCACTGACTGACCTAGTGTCTCCTACATACTCAATTAGCAGCATTTTAATAGCTGTGAGTAGAACAGAAACGATGAGAATTGGGTTTTCGGTGACCGGGATGAAGAGAGGCTTTGTTTTCACATACTTCCTTTTCTTCGAATTTCAACTCCTTATAAGACGCCTTCGTTCCTTCTTTAGATGATGTTCACGGAGTGCTGACCAGACGCTGAGCACGTGGGGAAACGGAGGATGAAATTCGGGGAAAAAGCAAAACAAAAGCACAGTTCCCCCAGGGTCGTGACTCACAGCCCAGTGAGACACAGAGGCCATCCGTCTTCCTCTCCCTTTCTCTCTGCCTGTCGGTCAGTCTGTCTGCTCCTTGCTGTTCAGTCACTCAGTCGTGTCCGACTCTTTGCGACCCCATGGACTGCAGCACCCCAGTCCTCCCTGTCCATCACCAGCTCCTGGAATTTACTCAAACCCATGTCCATTGAGTCGGTGATGCCGTCCAACCATCTCATCCTCTGTCATCCCCTTCTCCCGCCCTCAATCTTTCCCAGCATCAGGGTCTATTCCAATGAGTCAGTTCTTCGCAACAAGTGGCCAAAGTACTGGAGCTTCAGCATCAGTCCTTCCATTGAATATTCAGGACTGATTTCCTTTAGGATGGACTGGTTGGATCTCCTTGCAGTCCAAGGGCCTCTCAAGAGTCTTCTCCAGGCCCATAGTTTAAAAACATCAGTGCTCAGCCTTCGGCGCTTAGCCTTTCTTCAGGTCCATCATCTGGTGATTTTCTCCACACAGGTGTGAGAGCAGGGGCTCTCTCTAATGGGCACGTCAGATGCGTCTTCGATGAGGTTCTTGATGTGATGCCATCCATGGACACCGCCCCACCTGTGAGGTGTTCTTGTCAAAAAGTCAGGCGAAAGCTGACCGATCTGATGACTAACCTGCAGGAAACCCACGGACGGGAGGTGTCTCGGGAAGCAGGAGGAGGAGGGCGGGTGTTTGAGCCAGGCTCGTCTGCTCAGCTTACGATCACGTGACATGGGATGAACCACTTCCTTCAGACTCTGAAGCTTCAGGTGTGAGGTGGAAGGGGTGGGGTGGGCTCACCTTAGAAGCCGTAACTCATTAATTTGTCCAACAAACCTATCAAGTGCCTGCTGTGAGCCAGCGTGTTCCAGAGACAGTGAAGGAGGCTGTGATCCAGACAGGGACAAGTTCTGCCCTTGGAGCTGACACCCTAGCGGGAGGGGCACCAGTGCCCGGGGCAGGGGGCGTCCTGGGAGGCTGAGTGCAGGGGTGCCACTGTGACGTCACGCTCGTAGGCTCAGCAACCATTGTGACGTCACGCTGTGCCTGTGGATGGATGTGACTCAGGCCTGCCATCTGCCAGGTGACCTCCTACCCCATCCGAGGATGGACCCAGGAGGTCATCCCCAGTGGCAGGATCCCAAGGAAATGTTTCCAACACAGAGAGTCTGACAGTACGTGCGCAGAATTGGCTTAGTAAATGATGGGCCATCGTCTGATGGCGTCTGATGCAAGCATTCAAAACTATGATTACAAAACAAAGCTCAAAGCCACATAGAAATGCATATGGCGTAAAATTGCCTGCGTGTTGTGACTGACACTGGGTGAAAACCGCGTGTGTGTGTGTGTGTGTGTGTGTGTGTGTGTGTGCACGCACGCGCATTTCAGGAAGGAGCACGGACGCAGAACAGGGCCGGTCCTGGGCTTTGCTCCATGGTGGGCTGCACCGCCCATCAGGGTCTTCCAGCCGCCTCAGCCCCGAGATGCCGGCCCCACCTTTACCCGAGCTGGGCTCCCGACTTGCCCTTCAGCTTGGAGCTAGGCGCTCACGTCAGATGGTCACCAAGGACACTGCTGCCCGCCGCGGCTCCACTGGGGGCCTGGGGGGTGAAGAGGTGGCCCACTGCCGAGCCGCCAAAGTGGCCCCAGGGTGACGGGGACTCCTGGCCAGGCGGCGGCAGGGCTGCAGACAAGCTGGTGTCCCGTGTTCTCTGGCCAAGGCGGGACATGTGGGAACATCAGGGCGTCACGTGTGTGGCTCCATGGGACCATGAACCCAGAGATGGCTTCTGGTGGAAACAGCTCCATGGAAGCAGAGAGGGAGGACAATGCCAAATTGCCAAGAAAAAAAAATGCTTTTGCCTGAAGTCTGGAAATAAAAAAAAAATTCTAAGAATGGAAAACAGGTGCTTTGTTAAAGAGCTAGAAGATTCTTTTCTACCCGTTTTCACCCCAGGCTAAAGTGGTCCAAGCTCAGCAGACGGCAGAAGGTGAGAAAGGATCAGACTTAGGACCCAGGCTGCCTGGGACCCCATGTTCCACATTGTGTCCTGGGGTTGTTCTGTCTGATAAGGGGACACTTGCTTTTGGGGGTGTAGGGAAAGCAACCCTAAAGTGGAGCCCTATGGAGACCCCACTGTGAGCCCCAGAGGACGCTGCCAGGGTCCCGAGCCTGTATTCCAGCTGTTCCCTGGTTTATGTCCCAAAACTGCAACTTGGAAACGTCTCTGCCCCTGGACACGTGGCCGTGGAAATGATCAGAGTTAAACAGATCCTGAGCCCTGGGGCAGGGGGGCAGCCGGCTGCCAGGGACGGCCATCCTCACTCTAACGGCCCGGTCTCTCTGCACCCAGAGGGGAGGCACCGGACTCGCAGCACAGCGCCCTCAGATTGCTGAAGGCGTTCCCAGCGCCGTAAACACCCTCGTGCCCCGCGTGCGACAGCACGTGCCGCGGGGCCGCCTGGGGCTGGATCAGAATCACAGCTTCACCCTTCACTTGGCACATTGCCTGGCTTGGGTGGACTACTGAACCCCCTGAATCGGGCTTCCTCCCCGTAACAGGGTTGAGGAGAAGTGTGGACAGGAGGGTGACCTGCTCGATTCCTCAGCGCTGGGGACCAAGCCAGGGCCATCGAGCAGTGTCCCTGCCCCTAGGTGCCCACCAGTCTGACGCACTTCTGGTCCCGCCTGGCCGTTCTCACTGACCACCACCACCGTCGCCCACCCTCCGGGCGTGGTCGCCTGGCCTGGCCTTCCACACGGCCCGTTCAGGGTCCTGCCTGCTGTAGCCTATGTGAGCAGATGCCACCCGGACGCCCGCAGGCCCCTTACCCTTCAGATCCACACTCTTCCCTGCCTGTGGCTGCTGTCTGCTGCCCTGCGGGGTGGCCCTTGGGTCCCGGGCACTGCACCATCTGCAAAAGGACGAGGTGTGCCCGCGAGATGCTGACCGGGCCCTGCCCCCAGCCCCACCTCGTTAGTTCTTCACTTTCTGCCGTAAGGGTGGTGTCATCTGCGTATCTGACTATGATATGGTTAATAATAACAATATGAATGCATATACAAAATACATGTACACATAAATTATATACTAGTATATAAATTATATAATACACACATATAAATATATTATCTATAAATATATTCATTTAATATATATTTATATGTTTAAATATAATAATTTATATGTATTATATATTTATATAAACTATATATGCTTATATGTATTTTATATGTGTACATAAATATGTATGTAAACATAACATATATACATATAACTGGAGGAGGGCATGTCAGCTAACTCCATGATTCTTGCCTGGAGAACCTGAAGGACAGAGGAGCCTGGTGGGCTACAGCCTGTCACATCAAGAAGTATTGGACATGACTGAAGCAACTGAACACATGAGCATATGTACGTATAAATCATATATGCATAAATATGTATTTGTATATGTGTATGCCTGTATATGTAAACATATATACATTATATAGTTATATGTGTTTTAGATATGCGCATATGTAAATATACACATTATATATTAATGTGTTTTTGTATGTCTATTATACACGTATATATGTAAACACATGTACATATAAATGATATATGTTTATATGTACCTCTATATATGTACGTAGTGGCAGTTTAGTTGCTAAATTGTGTCCGACTCTTTGTGACCCCATAGACTGTAGCCCACCAGGCTCGTCCGTCCATGGGATTCTCCAGGGAAGAATACTGCAGGGGGTAGCCTTTTCTTTCTCCAGGAGATCTTCCCAACCCAGCAATCAAACCCAGGTCTCCTGCATTGCAGGCAGATTCTTCACCGACCGAGCTACGAGGGATGCCCTGTATATGTACATGGATCCACATATATACACATAGAATACACACAGAGGTTAGGTGGATGTAGCTGTGCACATATACACGTATATATATTCCTGTCACAGATGGAGATACATACACACACCTATCTGAGAATATATATATATATTTCCTTCCACCTGCTAAAGGACCACATATATATATTTGCAGGCCTATATAATATATATCCAGGTATCACAGCCAAACGAAAGCAGCGGCCCTGTGAGGCCTTTCATGAACGGGGCAGCATACGGCGGAGGCACGCTTACCTGAGGACCCGTCTCGCTCGCAGATGCACGAGACAAGCCGGACGACGCGCGGCTGCTGCAGCCGCCGCTCACAGCTCTGGGGGGCTCCTGGGAGGACCTGGAGGGGCTGCGCTCCCTGCGGGTGGCCCTGCCCCTGCGATGCTGCAGACAAAGCTGACGCCAGGCTCACCTTTTGTTTTTCTCCTAAAAGTGAACATCTTTGGATTTCTTTTGGTCAGTGGAACAGATCCTAATGTAGGTCTTCATAAAAGCAAAGTAGCATAAAGTGAACTTTTGAGAGGTGGGAGATACCTGTGTCTGTGTATACACACACATACACACACACACAAAGATGGGTTTCCCAAGTGGCGCTAGTGGTAAAGAACCTGCCTGCAGATGCAGGAGACATAAAGGATGTGTTTTTGATCCCTGGGTCAGGAAGATTCCCCTGGAGGAGGGCGTGGCAACCCACTCCAGTATTCTTGCCTGGAGAATCCCGTGGACAGGAGAACCTGGTGGGTTACTGTCCATGGGGTCGCAAAGAGTTGGACACAACCGAAGCAGCTTAGCTAACACACACTCACCTACATAAAGACAATAAATATACTCTATGTATATGTGTGTATATATATATATATACATATATATATGAACAAATGCATTCTCTCTCCACTCCTAAAGAATCTCTGATGATCCCTTTCATTTACTAGTTCAAATTACAGTTTCCTCCCCCACCTCGTTAAGTGTGGACTATGCTTCGAGACTTTTTCTAAAGAGGTCAGGATGGAAAGCTGGGAAGAGTAACTACCGCAGGAAAACCTGGAGGGCGCAGGCCAGCCAGGTGATCAGGGTTAGCATCCCAGAGGTCAGTCATGCTGACAGAACCTGCCCTGATGTGACGGGATGATCAAGGCTCTGACCTCTATGGTCTTCAAACCCCTAAGTCATAACCGCAGCTTAACTGTGGGGAAAAGGTTAGACAAATCAAAACTGAGGGACAGTCAGCAACATGTCTGACCAGTGCTTCTCAAACCGTCAGGGTCATCAAACACAAGAAAACTCCAAAAGCTGTCCCTGTATAGAGCAATCTGAGCTGAGGAAATGTCACGCCACATCCTGGATGGGATCTTGGGACAGAAAAAGACATCAGGATAAAACTGCATGCGCGCCAAGTCACTTCAGTCGTGTCTGGCTCTGTAGCCCACCAGGCTCCTCTGTCCATGGGATTCTCCAGGCAAGAATCCTGGAGGGAGTTGCCATTTCCTTCTCCAGGGGATCTTCCCGATCCAGGGATCAAACTCGTGTCTCTTATGTCTCTACATTGGCAGGTGTTTTTTTTTTTTTTTAACCACTAGCGCTACCTGGGAAGCCCAGGATAAAACTAGTAACATCCAAATAAAATATGGACTTTAGTTAACAGTGATCTATCAATACAGGCTGATTAGTTGTGACAAAAGTGCCACAGTCATGTAAGATATGAACAATAGAGGAAATTGAGTGTGGGTGTGTCTGGGAACTCAATGGGCTATTTTTGCAACTTTTCTCTAAAGTCTAAAATAAAAAGTCTATTTAGGAACATCCGGTTTCAACCATAATGAGGAAAGCTTGGAAGTTGTCACTTTCCCCCTTATATTAAGAAGAAATGCTGAACAAAATGAGAACCAATAACTTTTCTTGAACCATCAGAGAGCAGAGGCGGCAGGACAAACTACCGCCCAAAACCTGCAGAAAAAGAGAGAAAAATAAACGTGGCTGAGGTCAGTTTATTCTGAGCAGGGCCCTGGAGCTGCGGGTTGATGGCAAGACTTCAAGACTAGTTTTGACAGATGTTAGAGGCTGAGTGTGGACGAGTCCGGGGCTTCAGCCCCGGGGGCCCCCACATTTCATGGGCTTTAGGGATCCCCATCGGTCTTCGCAGTGAAGGGCCAAGAAAAATCCCCTAGTGTCTCCTGCAGGCTTCCTGGGGGCACTGGAGGTAAAGAATCCGCCTGCCAGCACATAAGACGAGAGAGATGCGGGTTCGATCCCGGGTCGGGAAGATCCCCTGGAGAAGGAAATGGCAACTCGTTCCAGTACTCTTGCCTGGAAAATCCCATGGACAGAGGAGCTTGGTGGGCTACAGTCCATGGGGTCACAGAGAGTCGGACATGACTGAGTGACTGAGCCCAAATTCACAGCTCCTGCAGGGGGAGAGGAAAGTAACCCTGTTGAAATGACTCAGAGCATTTTCCATAACACTTCTGACCCTGAAAGGAAATAGATTTAGCAGAGACTTATCTCATTTGGGCTGAAGGGGGAATTGTGATTATCCAGCTCCATCACCCTGTAGCCCTCCTCCGCCACCCAAGTGGAGAAATGATGTTAAGAAACACTTGTGCAGGTCACAGCTCAGGACACAGCCTCACTACAAGACTGGGACTTTGAATTAAGGCAAGACTTCCCCCTTCCTGGACCTCACACTCCATCAGCAAGACTCCATCATAATAACAGAGGATTACTGTAAAGAGCAGAAATGTGGAGACTCATGGGGAAATCCAGAGACATCAGGGAGATGGGAGCAAGGACATTTTAGGAACTCAAAGCCTCTGGTACCTAGAGCTGCAGTGAACGTTAGATACAGCCCAGCTCTCAGTTAGATTAACATAGCACCTATTAAAGATGGGTGAATGCAACTGGGATGAACACATCCCAGTTTCTACCGAAAATACTATGTCCAGATCATGGCAAAAAATTATAAGGAATGCTAAAGGCAAGGACAAACATGGCCTTAAGCTGCAGAATACAACACAGATTTTCAAATTTTCAGTTATTTGAAGTCACTGTGATTAACATGTTAAGGGATTTAATGGGGGAAAAAAGTTGTCCCATGTAAGGACAGACGAGTAACCTAAGCAAAAAGATGGAAACTGACAAGATAAAATCAAAAGGAAATGCTAGGACAGTCATTCATTTTCTTTAAGGTATAATTGACCCACAATATTATTTTAGTTTCAGGTTATGATATAATGATTCAACATTTGTATATATTGCAAAATGATTTCTACAATGTCTAGTTAACATCCATCACCTCACATAGCTACGGAATTATTTTTCTTATGATGAGGACTTACAAGATTTACTATTCTGAGAGCATTCAACATATAATATAGTATTATTAACTGTAGTTGCCAAGGGAGGCAGAAATTACTCTGATAGACTCAGAAGTAGACTGCTTCTGAGTCTGAGGGAAAAAGTAGACTGCTTTTGAGTCTGAGTCTGCTTCAGCAGACTGAAAAAAAAAATCAGTGAGTTTGAAGAGATGTCAGTAGAAACTTCCAAATCTGAAATGCAAAGAGAAAAAATAATAAATTAAAAATGGGGGGGAGGGGTGGAGAGGGCAAGGAAGAATATCCAAAACTGTGAGACAATAAGACTATTATAACATATGCTTAACGGAAATCCCAGAAAAAGAAGAAAGAAAGGAGCAGAAGGAATATTTAAAGTTCTAATGGTTGAGAATTTCGCCAAATTAAGAACAGACACAAAACCATAGATCCGAGAAAAGCAAGATAAACACTAAAAAATCTGCATTGAGGCATCACATTTGAACTGCCGAAATTCAAAGACAAAGGAGAATATTTTGGAAGGAGCCAAAAGAAAAAATAGCAACTGTAGAGAAACCAGGATAAGAATTCCACAGTCTTCAGAAACCATGAGAGTAAGGAGACATGGAGAGAAGTATTTCAAGTGCTGAAAGGAAGAAATACCAACCTAAAATTCCATATCCAATGAGTTACCTTTCAAAAGTGAAATGGAAATAAAGACTTTCTCAGGCAAAGGCAAACAAAAACAAAACAAAACCCTGAATGCATTCACAGCTAACAGAACTTCCCTGTAAGAAACCTTGGGACCTCTTCAGGAAGAAAGAGAATGATGAAGGCCTTAAACTCAGAGTCACTTATAGAAAGGAAGTACACCAGACAAGGAATAACTAGAGGCAAAATAACTTAAATGTCTTTCGTTTTTAAATTGATCTGAAAGATAACCATTGGAAACAGCACCAGTAATGATGTGCTGAGTGACCACAGCGTGTGGGTAAGTGGAATGAAGGTCAGCAGGGTTACAAGGGGCAGGGGGCTGGATTAGGAATGATCTGTTATAAGGCACCTGTGTCACATTTGAAGCAGTGTAGTATTGGTTGAAACACTTAGAGTCAGTGTAATGCATCTTGAAAACACTAGGAAAAGTACTATAGAATTAAAAAAAGGATTATGATTCATATGCTAAGAAAGGAGGGAAAATTGAGTCATATGAAATGCTCAAGTGAAATCAAAGAGGGCAGAAAAAGGAGGAGAAAACAACTAAGTACATCAAACAGAAAATAGCTACAAACATGGTCGATACTAATTCAACTACATTAAGAATCACTGTAAATGCGAATGGTCTAAATATATCATTTCAAATACAGAGATGGTCAGAGTGGATTAAAAACACAAGGTCCAACCCTGTGTCACCTACGAGGAATACAAAGGCACGGTAGATTAAATGGATGGAGAAAGAGATACCGTATCAGCACTAGTCTAGAGGAAGAGTAACTATGTTAATTTAGACAAGACAGACTCTGGACAAGAAAAGCTCTCAGGGATGAAGAGGGGCATTATATAATGATAAATAAGTCAGTTCTCCAAGAAGATAAAACAACCCCTATTGTGTACACACCTGAAAACAGAATGTCAAAACAGGTGAGGCAACAGCTGACTGAGCTTTGAGGAGAAGTAGAGAAATCTACCGCGACAGTGAGAGCCTTTGACAGCCTCTCCAGGAACTGGCAGACCCAGCAGGCAAGACCCATAAGGAGAGCGAACATGAGCGTCTTCATCAACCCACTTGATCCAAGTGACATCTATAGGACAGTCCAGCCAGAAACAGTACAATTACACATCTTTCTTAAGAGGGCATGGAACATTCAGCAAGAAAGACCATATTCTGGGTCATAAAACACAGCTTCACAAATGGAAAATAGTAGAGATATTGCGAAGTAGGCTCTCAGACCATAGTGGTGTTAAGACAGAAATCAAAACCGGGAATTAAAAGCTGCCATATCTCAAATATTTGGAAATTGAACACCACCCTTCTCAGTAACAGATAGATCAAAGAGCTCTCAATGGAAATTAATAGACTTTGAACTAAGTGAAAATTCAACTTATCAACACTTGAGGGACACAGCAAAAACGGTGCTCAGAGGGGAATTTTTAGCATTGAATAAGAGCATGAATAAAGAAGAAAGATCTAAAATCAATTATTTAAGCTTCCACCTTAGACTAAAGAAAGGAAGAGCAAATTATGCCTAAAGGAAGCAGATGAGAAGAAATAATAAAAACTATACCAGAAAGCAATGAAATTGAAAGCAGTAAAACAACAGACCTCCAAAACCAAAACCCAGTTCCTGGAGAAGATCGAGAAAATCGATATAACTCTAGCAAGGCTAATTAAAGAGAGAGAGAGAGAGAGGACACAAAGTTTTAAAGTCACAAATGTAAGAGAGGTAGACATTATTGATCTCGTGGACAATAAAAGGGTTCTAAGAGCATATTATGAGTAACATTCATCTGTCTCCAGATGAAATCCTTTAGCCCTGCGCTGTGCTAAGCTGCTCAGTCATGTCCAACTCTTGGAGACCTCATGGTGAAATGGAAAATTTTCTTAATGGGAAAAATTTACCAAAACACATAGATGTGTTGAAAGTTTAGGAACAATGAAAACAGAAGTAAAACCAATGGATCACTGAAGTAATAATTAGTAAGCATATTGTGCACACACCGAAAAGATAGCTAGTAAACACGGAGGATTCAAAACAAGGAGTGAGGCTCACAGGTATATGATTATAAAACAATTCACATAGTTTGAGTCACCAAGTGTTTATTCTTACAGGATTGGTAACAATGTGAGAACTTCCTTAAATGAAAGAGAAGTGGTTAGGGGTCACCTCATGTAAATTCTGGAAACGTTTTTAAGTTTTACTTACAATTTTCAGAGACATCAGCAAGAAGTGACCCAGGTCAAGTTAACCGCACTTGTCTTGCACAATAAGCTAAATTAAGTTCTGCTTGTATAACTAAGCTGATTTTGTCTGCTCAGGGAGTTCTGAAGTCTGATCTCCTTTTGTGTTTGAAATTAACAGAAGGAAAAATAGATGATTGGAATGGTCTATATTAAAAATTTGAATCAATTATTAATAACCTTCCATTACAGAAAATGCCAGGCTCAGATGGATTCCCTGGTGAATCCTACCAAACATTTAGATAATAAATTATATCAATTGTCTAACATCTCATCTAGAAATTAAGAGCAGAGGGAATCCTTCTAAAGTTGTTCTATAAGGGTCACATTACCCTAACACTAAACCCAGATAAGATTACGAGAAAGGAAAACTTCAGACCAGTATCGCCCATGAACCTTGATGCAAAAATCCTCAACAATATACTAGCAAGTTGAACCCAACTATGTATAAAATAGATCATACTGCATGTCCAACTGGGCTGTCTCTCAGGCGTGCAAAGCTGGCTCAGCTTTCGAAAAAGCCAGTTAACGTAATCTATCACATCTATAGGGGTAAAAAAGAAAAGCCATATGTTCATGTTATGCGGAACAAGCATTTGACAAAGTCCATCTGTGATAAAAACTCTCAGAACCTAGGAGCAGATAGGAACTTTCTCAACTTTATAAAGACTACAAAGAATCTACAGTTAACTTCGTACTTAATGATGAGAAACTTGATGTTTTCCCCCTAAGACGGGAACAAAGTAAAGATGTCTTCTCTCAAAGCTCTTACTAAGCATCTTACCTAGTGCAAGAAGTCAAGATGGGGGGTCAGGAATACATATATTGGGAAGAAGGAAAATTTTGTTCATAAATGATGTGATTATCTATGTAAATTCCAAAGAGTAAACATACTGACTTCTAGAACGCATGTATGATTATAGCAGGCTGCAGTATACTAGGCTAATATATAAAAGTCAATTGATTTTTCATGTACCATCTATGAACAACTGAAATTTGAAATTAGTAAAACAAATATCATGTAATGGCATATCCCCCTAAAAGGACTCCAAATGAAACAGTTAGGTACGGACTTAACAGAATATGTACAGGTTCTGTATGTAATAAACTAAAAAACTGAAGAGAGAAGGCAAAATTCTAAATAAATGGACAGATATTCTCTGTTCATGAGTTGGAAGACTCAGTATTTTTAAACTGTCAGCTCTTTCCGATTTGATCTGTTGATTCAATGCTACCCCCATAAAAACCCTCGGAAGCTGCTTTGTGGACACTGAGAAAGTGACCCTAACGTTGGTGCAGAAAGGCGAAAGGCCGAGAGTGGCCCACACAGTCACGCTGGAAGCACCCGTACAGGACACACACCGCCTGATTTCAAGACTTGCTGTGATCAGGATGGCGTGACCTTGCCGAGGGGACAGACACACAGATCGAGCAACAGGCGGTAGAGAATCCAGAAAAGATCCACAAAGTGTGGTCAACGGAGCCTTGAAAAAAGGGCAGCGGCAAGCCACTGCAGAAAGGATAGTCTTTGCAGCAAATGATGATGGAAAAGGACAAAACAAAGCCAGCACATACATAAGGAAACATAAGACTCAAGGTGACCTTGCGTTTTGTGATGAGATTTAAGCAACAAAATAAGATCTATGAAGGGAAAAAAGAAGTTGAACTTTACTAAAATGACAAACTTCTCTGCATGGGACTAAGAAGACGAAAGGACAAGTCATGGACTGGGAGAAAGTGTTTGTAAAAACATCTCTCATAAAGGAACTGCACGCAGAATATGCAAAGAACTCTTAGAATGTTAGTGATGAGAAAAGGACCCAACTGAATCATGGGAAAGCAGTTTGAACAGACACATCCCCTTAAAAAGCTACATGGGGAGTTTGCTGGTGGTCTTCTGGGTACCATCCAGGGCTTTCACTGCTGTGACCCAGGTTCGATCCCCAGTTGGGGAACTGGGATTTTGAAAGCTGCACAACATTCCCAAAATAAACCAAAATTTCAAAAAAAGCTAGATAGATAGCAAATAAGTACATGAAAAAATGCTCAACATGATTAGTCACCATGAAGTTACAAATTAAAACAATAATGAGATACAAATACATCACATTAGAATGGTTAAACATACACACACACAACACACACCCACATACAACACATGGACATACACAATATACATGCACACAACACACGCACGTACAGAACACATGCACACACAACACGCACACACATACAACACACACAACACATGCACACACACCACCCACATACAACACACACACACAACACACATGCGCACAACACTTGCACGCACAGGACACACACACACATGCACACACATGCACACACGTGCACAACACTTGCACACACAGGACACGCACACAGCGGGCAGCCCTAACTGCTGGTGAAGATGCTGAACAACAGGAAAGCTCCTTTGTGGCCGGTGGGATGCAGAATGGGACAGCAAGCTTGGAAAGCAGTTAAGAAGACTCTCACAAAGCTAATTAAGTCTTACCACACAACCCAGTCATTATACTTAGTGGTATTTACTCAACTGATCTGGAGACTTGCGTCTGCACAGAAATCTGCACATGAATGTTTATAGCAGTTTTACTCATAATCACCCCAAACTGTAAGCAACTGAGACGTCCTTCAGTAGGTGAATGGATAAACAACCCGTGGTGTGTCCAGACAATGGACTATCACTCAGTGATAAAAACCAATGAACTAGGAAGCCAAGAAAGATATGGGTCAACCTCCAATGCATGTTACTAAGGGCAGGAAGTCAGTCTGAAAAACCAGGACACTGTATAACACCAGTTACATGACATTCTGAGATAGGCAAAATCACAGAGGCCATAAAAAGATCAGTGGTGGCCAGGATTTCAGGAAGAGTGGGGAGAGATTTGAATAAATGAGGCACAGGGGTGTTTAGGGTTGTGAAACTTCTGTAGGACAGCCGTGTGCATGATAAATTATGTGTGTAATATGTATAAATGTATGATGGATGAGAGATTCTGTGAATAGATGATATTCTGCATCTGTCAAGACTCATAGAACTTTACAGCACAAAGAGTGAAACGTAATGTATGCAAATTTGACAAATCATTTAGGACGTTATGGGATCCCAGGAATAAACAGAGTGGGGGAAGGTAACTGTGTTGCGGATGTGTGCAACGACCTCACGGCTGTGGGTTGGGGAGCTGCTGACCGATGTAGACCTGGACGTAGCAAGGTCTGTAAGTGCGAGAGGGGCCACCCAGGACCCGTGTCCCAGCTGATGGAGTCACCCAGGGAGGATGGCTGGCATTCTGAGCCTCCTATATGTGCAGTTCTGCTCTTGGGCAAGTTAGTAAGTGGATGGCAGATGGAGGGAGCCAGGTTTGTCACTGTCGGAGTGAGAATCCACAGATAAACAGGGAAAGAGGCTGGAAATATTCTGCTGGTGATGGAATGGAGTTGGAGAATCGATACAAAGTCACATTTAACTCAATATAAATACAGATGGTCACAGACAGAAATATTTGTCGCTATGTGTGTACATAGGTACATAGGTTGGTGCACAAACATATATTTCTTTGCTCTGTCAGCTCTTGAAAGGCTTAAAGAAATAGCAGCCAGCAGCAGTGAGCACGCTTGGGGCCCAGATCTTGGTTTCTGACACTGTTTCCCAACAAAAGGACCAAGGCGCCTTGGAGAGATGCCTGCTCCAAGTCGAGAGCAGGGGAAGGAAATATGTGACTACAGTGCCCGCAGCAGAAAGTGAGGACGTGCTAACAGACCAGACAAATGCCATATTTCCAAATCACAAGTGCACTTATGCAAAAATGCACCCACAAAAGGGTATTTCCGAGGGACATGGATGCTAACAGAAATTGCTCTCAAAGTCCAAAGGTGGGATAACTTGAGCACTTGACAATGACCGACTTATACTTCTCTGTGGAACCAGTATTTGCCCCCATTTATCCAGTGAGGAAACTGAGACACAGAAAGGCTACGTAACTTGTTCAAGGTCACACAGCTAAGCAGGAGCAGAGCTGGAATTCCACCCGGGGAGAGCTGGCTTCAGACCTGGCTCTCTAACCCGCCAATGCCACTGGCTTGGCTGACTTGGGGCCGAACGGCAGGTTTATTTCTTGATGGATCATGTGACGACGTCCCGCAGAAGGAGAGGCGGGATTGTTAGAAAAGCACGTGCACATAGGGAGCTGTCTGAGCGTATTCTTACGTTCAGGAAGCAGTGCCACTCTAAGGGCTCCAGTCTTCCCATCGCCGTCCCATCTTTTGTTTGTTGGTTTGATTCTTCTTCTAATATTAAGTGAATGTGGGCAAGTTAAAGGGCATTGCCTCTTTAAGCCTGAGCATTTCTATAAAAATGAAATAAAAGGCTCTACTTTAAAGGGTGTATTCTTTAATGAATTGGTGTATTTGAGAGTACTTTTTAAATTGTCAGGTGTCAGAAAAACGATGATGATGATGGCACTTTTATTATTTTTATGGTTGAAATGGAGTAAATAGACTGGATGAAAACCTGGGGACGCTGGAGGCAGGGATGGGACGGTGCAATCCGTGCCCACCGCAGGGAGCTTTCACCTGAGCCTTTCCTGGCAAGCTCCCGCTTCTCACTGCAGCCCCAGGAATGAGGCCGAGAAGAGGGGAGGGCAGTTCAGGAGACCTCGGCGCGGTGTGCTGGCCAGCTGCTGCCGCGTCACGAACCACCAGAGTTTGGTGGGGTTTGCTCGTGGTCAGCCGTTTGCACAGGCTCAGCAGGGGCCGCTAACCTCTGCTTCGGGATATGGGGGCCCCAGCCGAGAAGACGGCAAGAGCTGGGGTGTTTTCAAGGCTGGGCTCAGCCAGGACCAGGGGCAGGAGCTCCTTCGTGCGGCCTTCTTCAGTGTGGCGGCCAGGTCCCAAGGGGGCGCAGAATACGAGGGCAGATTTGGAGGTCACGTACAAGATAACACTTCCTGGGTCATAAAGCGATTGTGGTATGGATTCCTGGTAGCCTGTCTTTGGCCCCTGAGGGTGACCAGCTCCTCTGCCTGCTCATCAACCCCAGAGGCCCTCCTCCTCATCATCCCCAGAGTTCCTTGCAGAAGCTGAGCTGCTTTCAGGAAACTGGGGCCAAGTCAAGAGCTGCCATCTCCCTTCCCCCTGACCCCCACACCTGCCCTTCTCCCCCTCCTTCTGGCTGCCTGGAGAACTGTGGGCAGAATCACAAGGTTTCATGAGGACACGCTGCCTTTCATTAGTGATGGTGCCTCTCAAACTTTTCTTTGGGGATGCCAAGTGCATCAACATAAAGATGCTTTTTGTTGCATTTGATTTTTATTTTATATGAGAGTACAGTTGATTTACAACCCGCTCCAGTATTCTTGCCTGGAGAATCCCATGGACAGAGGAGCCTGCCGGGTTACGGGTTACAGTTTATAGGGACGCAAAGAGTTGGACTCGACTGGAGCGACGGGCATGCACACCTCACACAGTTGATTTACAGTGGTGTGTGGGCTTCAAGTGTGCAACAAAGTGGTTGGGTTATACATATTCATATACTCATTATTTTTCAGAGTTTTTCCCATATAAGGGGTTTCCCTGGGGATCCGGACGGTAAGGAATCCACCTGCTGTGCAGGAGACCCCAGCTCCATCCCTGGGTCGGGAAGATCCCCTGGAGGAGGGTATGGGAACCCACTCCAGTACACCTGCCTGGAGAATCCCATGGACAGAGGAGCCTGGCAGATACAGTCCATGGGTCACAAGTACTGAGTGGGATTCCCTGTGCTATAGAGGAGATCCTTACGGATTATCCATTCTATTTATAGCAATGTGTGTCTGTTAAACCCAAACTCCTAGTTCATCCCTCCCACCTTTCTGCTTTGTTAACTGTTGGTTTGTTTTTGAAGTCTGTGAGCGAAAGAGGCTTTTTGTTTCACAGAACAGATACAGACAACGCTAACTTCATAGTGACATCAATTCCAATGATTGCTTTGAAAACCTCTGGCCCTGAAATGCGTTGTTTCTGAGCTATTGACATGAACGCCTAGAAGCTGACAAAAGGAGTTCGCAGAATCTGAACACTCCCGATCTTCCCGTGGGGACTAGTGTGGGTGACCCCCTTCCCTTAAGGTTCCCAGGAAGCAGCAGAGGCCTCGGATTCCTCATCAGCAAGAGAGACGAGTCCAGGGTGGCCAGGGCCCCAGCTCTGCCCTGCCTCTCTGCAGAGCGGTGATGGGCAGGCCAGTGGGGTTGGCCCACTGCCCTGAACAGAGGCCTGAATGGTGCTGCTTCCTGGCCCCCGGGTGCCTTCTGCCCTGGGCTGGTGGGTTCCAGTCTTGTTCTCTTGCTCCCAGGAATCTCTCCACTGGGTATTTTGTGGCCAGAGGCCCTCAGGGTACAAGCCTCCTGGAGCTCTTCCTGCAAGATGACAGGTTCACAGAGAACGAAGTTCCACTAAGAGACCCCGATGCTGGGAAAGACTGAGGGCAGGAGAAGAAGGGGCGACAGAGGACGAGACGGTTGGATGGCATCACTGACTCAATGGCCATGAATGTGAGCAAACTCCAGGAGATGGTGAAGGACAGGGAAGCCTGGCGTGCTGCAGTCTATGGCGTCGCAAAGAGTTGGCCACGACTGAGCCACGCAACAAAAACAACACAGAGACCCTTTGGAGGGTCCCAGGAGCTCCCGGCCCCTGGGTCCCTTGAGCTTGTGGTGCTGATGACCTTAAATAGATACGGGGGCACTGAGGACTCCATGGGGACCCTGGTCACACCCACGCCCCCCTCACAGGCCCAGGCCTCGGACGGTGCTCTTCCCAGCGGCACTTAGCTGTGTCACCCTCGGGCACTGAGCCCCGGCCACCGCCTTCCGGGACCCACACGGCTGTCCTGTCACCCCCTGACATCAGGAAGCTGTTGGCAGCCTGGGGCCCCAAGGTGGGTTGGGGGCCATCTCCTGCATCCACAGCCCTCCAGACACGAGGCGGCCCTCTTCTTCTGCTGTGGTGGTTGAATCTGTGGAGCACAGACCCAGCACCCTGACCTCCCATGAGGTCTGAACCCAGATCCTGTCTGTTCATCAGCAGACGTGTTTTGGAGAAATTCCAGATGAGCTAACTCGTGCTCCGTCTCCTTACCCATTTCCTCTGCTGGAGAAATGAGAGGCTTGAAAAGCATATTTAACCAAATGGGGTTTTTTTTTTTTTCTTCCCCTCTTGGAGCTGTTGACGTTCTAGTCCTGTTGCAGGCACAGAACTTCCTATTTATATGACAAATAGGCCTGCTTCCAGCCTCAGAAAAAACTCGCTTATTGACTCTCTCATCGTGTGGAAACAAATCAAGCCTGAGCCGTGCTCACGGCAGTGGGAAAGTTTTGGGTGAGGCCTAAGGCCTCTGACACCAGAGGAGGACCTCCACCTGGGTCCACGCCCCACCCCCGGGACCCCGCAGGGACCCACCACTTTGTGACTTATGAAAGTCACCTGCGGGCACAACGCTGGAGAGCAGAGGTCAAGGCCAGTGAGACCTGAAGATCAGAGCCTGGTCCTGGGATGTCCTGGGCACGCACACATGGCAAGATACCTAATCTCACTGACCAAGCAGGGCCCTGGGGGAATCCTGGGTGCAGAAGTCCTTCTGTGTCCTGTTTCTTGTTTGTAGGAAATCAGTTTCAGCCTCCAGGACATTCCCTGAGTTCCAAAGAGCAGATTCCCAACAGAGACTAATCAGGGAGTGGGGTGGATACAGAGACAAGGCAGGAGCAGCTGAGAAACAGGAGTTGGGGAGGTCCTGGCTCCCCATCAAGGGATCAGTCAGTTCAGATCAGTCGCTCAGTCGTGTCTGACTCTGCAATCCCATGAACCGCAGCAGGCCAGGCCTCCCTGTCCATCACCAACTCCCGGAGTTTACTCAAACTCATGTCCGTCGAGTTGGTGAGGCCATCCAACCATCTCACCCTCTGTTGTCCCCTTCTCCTCCTGCCTTCAATCTTTCCCAGCATCAGAGTCTTTTCAAATGAGTCAGTTGTTTGCATCAGGTAGCCAAACTCTCAGAGCTTCAGCTTCAGCATCAGTCCTTCCAATGAATATTCATGGTTGATTTCCTTTATGATGGACTGGTTGAATCTCCTTGCAATCCAAGGGACTCTCAAGAGTCTTCTCCAACACCACAGCCAGCACTTTGAAAGGATACACACAACAATACCTTTGAGCTCTTCTGCAGAAGTCAAACCCCCAGGAAATGGAAAATGTTAGCATCCTTCATCCCAGAGAAGATCACAGTTTGGTGACCTGGAGAAGCTCAGCAGGAGACCAGGTGAGGCCAGATTAAAGGAGGGCAGGTCCTGCCCACACCCGGACCCTCCTCAGCAAGCCCGCCCTGAACCTGTGCTATAAAACTCCTCACCAAACCCTCCCGGTTCGGGACATATGGTTTCTAGGGCAGGAGCATGCTGTAGCCCCTTTGCTTGCAAATCAATAAAGCTATTCCGTTCTCTTTCACCAGAGCTCTTGTGTCCGAGATTCCATTTGGCGCCGGTGCAGAGAGTCCGAGTTTGTGGCCTCATTTCCTCGTGTGTAACGTGGGAAATTCTTTCTCATCCCAGAGCCAGGAAGAAGTCATGCAGCACCAAACACGGAGCCCCCAGCAGGACGTTCACTCGGAAACTGTGGCCAGGACCAGCTCAGATGACCTCAGGAGATTGGGTCACAGACACTCATTTTACTTCCCCCTGTTCCAGGATTGCCTGAGGCCTTTGAGGGTCATGGGGAAGCTCCAGGGATGGGGGTCTGTGGACACTGTCTCCCCGGCAGACATGACCTTGGGTGGCTCAGGTCCCCAAAGGCCACTGCTGTTCATTTTTCCACTTGTAAAATGAGACCCTGCTTTCTGAGAAGTTGTGGAGATGAGGGATGCGTCTGCAGAGGCTCTGGGCTGCCCAGGCGGCACGGTGGTAAAGAACCCGCCTGCCAATGCAGGAAACACCGAGGCCGTCCCTGGGGCAAGAAAGTCCCCTGGAGGGGGAGCTGGTTACCCACTCCAGTATTGCCTGGGAAATCTCACGGATGGAAGAGCCTGGTAGGCTGCAGTCCATGGGGCCGTAGAGAGTTACGGACTCTCTACGGACTTAGAGACTTAGAGACTTAACAACAACTGCAGAGCCTGCGGGCTGGGCAGCTCTGACCACGGTTACCCTGTCGTACTCAGGCGGGGACCAGGATGCAAACAGCGGAAACCGCAGAGCTCAGCTCAGCCCGAGCCCCACGGCCTCCTGCCTCCTCAGCTCTCTGCCTGGTCATCGCTGCTTGGAGCGGGACTGCTCTGGGAAGCCGTGCTCGGTGCCAGGGGAGGCATCCTGCCAACACAGAGATGAGAGGATGCTTCTGCCCCAAACCTCTCTCCTGATGTCACCTCTGCAATGACATCCCGTGTGAGCACCCACGAACCACAGTTCCAGACATCCTGGTCTCGCCCACGGGAACCCTAGGCTATCAGCGAGGTTTCCAGGGGCTTCCAGCTCTGGGGAGACCAACTGTGCCCGAGCAACCATTCCTTTCTAGGACCACACGGAGCGGGGAGCCAACACCCAGGTCCCCCGAGTTCCCAGGAAAAGATAACCTTTCCTGAGAGGGAAGGCAGGTGGCCGATGGTGGGTCTCTGAGACAAAGGGTCCCCCTGCAGGCGACGGCCTGACCCTCCCACCCCCCACATGCCTGTGCCTTTAAGCGGCGGGGCTGGGGCAAATCCACCTGCCCAGCGTCCACCGCCCTCCTCCCGCTCAGCCCCAGGGAGCCCTCTGGGGCCTTGAACTCCAAGTCCCCTGGGGTCCCAGGAAGCCCCAAGCAGACAGGAGCCTAGGGTCAGGGGCTGTGAAGATCTTAATTTAAATGTAGATTTTGACTTTCTGCTCTTGCCTAGTTTGGAATACTAATTAGAGCAAGTGCTCAGATAATTTAAACCGCCGCACAATTGCAGATTTGACATTTTCTATCTCCCCACCCCCCCGCCTTTCTGTTTTGGATTGAAAGGATTTTCCCTCCTTCCGTCCTGTTGAGAGGCTAAAGTAAAACTCAAATCGCCCCTTTCAAAAACTCTGAAATCCAACACCATAGGATTCTCCGGAAAGGTTCAGCGTCCTCAGGGTCACTGTCCCCAGATTTCACAGAGCCTGGGTGAGCCCACCACCCTTCCCAGCAATTTGAAAGCATCCAGCTCACCCGGTGCTCAGAGGACCCCAGGACGCTCAGGAAACAACTGCCAGTAGATACACAAGACGGATGACAGGTGTCTGCTTTCCGAAGACAGAGTAAGGGAAGCAGAGGGTGTCGGCCAGCGGCGGGGCCAGCGTGGACCCCCCGCCCCGTCTCCCTGTTTCAGTCCTGCTTGAGCAAAAGACCCCGTTTCTCTCCTACCTGACGCCCTCCACGTCTCAGGCGCTAAGTGCTGCCCTGTCAGTGGGCTATTTTTAAGCCGGTAACTTCACTGATTGTGAAGGCATCTTAGCCACGAAGGTTGTGAAGTCAGGATCCCCTGACGTTTGCTCTGAAGACCGATCATCCGTCTCCTTTTGTGAAGGAGCCACTGTCCCCGCGTGGCTTTGTGGCCTTCCTACCTCCCGTGTCCAGGCGGGGGCTCAGAGTCACGATGGCTCGCCCATGAATGTTTCCTGTTCTCCAAGGTTCACTCTTGACCGACTGCTGGTCCGAGGTGAATGCAGGCTGGTGTCCAGTAGATAAGCTCCCTCTTGCTGGTTTCTCTTTATATACTTAAAATATTATTCTTTTTATCCCCAGTTAATGTAGGAATAATCTTGTCACATTTTCATGATAATCGCTATAGAGGTTGTTGATTGGAATAATATAAATATGCAAATCACTGTAGAACAAATAAGGTCCACTGTTTTCTTCTGATTCCACAGCTCTGTCTCGTTACATCGCCTTTATTCCTTTCACTGCAAGTGTGTTCCTTCCTCCGATAAGAACTGCCGACTCCCAGTCACTACGCTCTTCATTGTTCTTAGGGATATCGTGTTTTCTCTGGCCTCTATCTAACTTCATTAGAGGATTTGCCATGACAAGGGATCAAAAAGATGCCTCAGTGCTCACCGCAGCACTGTTTACATAGATGGGACATGGAAGGAACCTAGACGTCAATCAACAGATGAGTAGATAAGGGAGTTGTGGTACATACACACAATGGAATATTACTCAGCTACCAAAAGGAACACATTTGAGTCAGTTAGCCTAGAGCCTATTGTACAGAGTGAAGTAAGTCAGAAAGAGAAACACAGATATCACATCTGACACATTTATATGGGATCTAGAAAGATGGTACAGATTGTCCTATGTGCAGGGTAGCAAAGGAGACACAGACATACAGAACAGACTTGTGGACACAGTCGGGGAAGGAGACGGTGGGATGGTTTGGAAGAAAAGCGCTGAAGCATACACATTACCGTAGGTAAAACAGATCGCCAGTGGGAGGTCCATATACGATGCGGGAACCCAAAGCCGGTGCTCTGTGACAACCTGGAGGATGGGGACACATGGATGCCTGTGGCCGATTCATGCTAACGTGTGGCGAAAGCCATCACAATATTGTAAAGCAATCATCCTCTACTTAAAAAAAAAAAAGAAAAACTAAAAAAAAAAAAAAAAGAGGCCAAGCTGCATTCAAGTGGTGGCTGAGACCTGGACTTCGTGGGGGAAGGAGACTTTTGGGTCGGGAGCAGACTTCCGGATCCTCTGGTTCTGCTGCTTCTGACTCAGTCCACTTTGCCTCCCCAGGGGGTCAGCGCCAGCTACAGGCTGCTCCCCACAGGTGGGAGGATGCCTGGAGTGGGGTTTACAGATGAGTTCCCACGGAAGATGTCCCCCTGGGACCACGTCCGGATCACGGACCCTGCAGCCCATGGGAGGGGCTTTGACCCCACCTGGGATGTGGGTCTGGGTGGCCCCTCTAGACACGTGATGGCTTCACAGTGGGGAGTGTGCCGCAGGGGAAATCTGCCCTGGGGAGGGGCGGGTGTGGAGAAACGGACAGATGCCCACAGCATCCGAGAAAACAGAAACAAGAGGTGTCAAGTGGAAGAGGTGAACCATGGCGTGGGGGCGGCAACGGGACTGCGCTGTTCCTGGGGGCCGTCCTGCACCCCGGGGGTCAGCGGGCGGGGCGGGGCTTATGAAGGGGGGAGGGCACCCAGGGCCGCTCACTTCTCGCTTGGCCCCTGACCCTGCGTGGCTGCAGGGGTTGGGGGGAGTGGGCGGGGGCGGGGATGCAGGCGAGGCAGGCCCCTGGAGGCTCCGGGGCAGGAGGAAGTGCAGGACCCACGGTGCAGACACACGTGCCCTCACATCAGCAGGGCGAGAGGAGCTGTGAACCGTGAAAGCGGGAGCGCATGGCCCCCCACCCCCAGATGGGATCACCGGGCCGTGTGGGTGCAGGGGAGCAGTCAGAGGGTCTAGAAGTGCCTGGGCTGACTGAGCACCCAGGACACCCTCTCCCCACCCACCCCCTCGGGGTCAGAGCCTCAGCTCCTAAGCAGAGGGAGGCTTAGGGGCCGGGATCCCAGTCAGGGGGCTTGGTCCACCAGGCAGGAGGGGAGTCAGGCTGGGAGCAGCACACGCCATCCCCCAACAGCCCAGGGGCTACAGCTCAGTTTGCACCCGCCTCCTCCAGACGGTTTATACAGCAACCCATTTAATCCTTGCGATGACCCTGAAGAGGAGCAACCGTCAGCTGCCCTCAGTGAACAGATGAGAAAGCTGAGGCCGAGCATGGTCAAGCCACTTACCCAAGTCCACCCGGCAGAGGAGCAGGCAGGCCACTGTCTCCAAC
The DNA here is from genome assembly GCA_015832495.2 of Alces alces. Classification (NCBI taxonomy): domain Eukaryota; kingdom Metazoa; phylum Chordata; class Mammalia; order Artiodactyla; family Cervidae; genus Alces; species Alces alces. Next base: position 1,867,318 of record JADEYB020000018.1, read on the forward strand.
CCAGATGTTTACTTTTTTAAACGTCCTAAGAGATGTTTTAAAAAGTTCCAGAAAAACATCTATTTCTGCTTTATTGACTATGCCAAAGCCTTTGACTGTTGGATCACAATGAACTGGAAAATTCCTCAAGAGATGGGAATACCAGACCGCCTGACCTGCCTTCTTGAGAAATCTGTATGCAGGTCAGGAAGCAACAGTTAGAACAGGACATGGAACAACAGACTGGTTCCAAATAGGAAAAAGAGTACCTCAAGGCTGTATATTGTCACCCTGCTTCTTTAACTTATATGCAGAGACATCATGAGAAATGCTGGGCTGGAGGAAACACAAGCTGGAATCAAGATTGCCGGGAGGAATATCAATAACCTCAGATATGCAGATGACATCACCCTTATGG
>JADEYB020000018.1:1886292-1926746 GCA_015832495.2 Alces alces
AGTGGCAGACTTTATTTTGGGGGGCTCCAAAATCACTGTGGATGGTAACTGCAGCCATGAAATTAAGACAGGCTTGCTCCTGGGAAGAAAAGCTATGACCAACCTAGACAGCATATGAAAAAGCAGAGACATTACTTTGCAGACAAAGGTCCATATAATCAGAGCTATGGTTTTTCCAGTAGTCATGTATGGATGTGAGAGTTAGACTATAAAGAAAGCTGAGTGCCAAAGAATTGATGCTTTTGAACTGTGGTGTTGGAGAAGACCAGTCCATCCTAAAGGAGATCAGTCCTGGTTGTTGATTGGAAGGGCTGATGCTGAAGCTGAAACTCCAATACTTTGGCCACCTGATGCAAAGAACTGACTCCTTAGAAAAGACCCTGATGTTGGGAAAGATTGAAGGTGGGAGGAGATGGGGACAACAGAGAATGAGATGGTTGGACGGCATCACTGACACAAAGGACATGTGTTTGAGCAAGCTCCAGGAGTTGGTGATGGACAGGTGATGGTCAGGGATGTCCAGGAGGACAGATTATGGACAGACATGTCCAACCCCATGTGGTTCACGGGGTCGCAGAGTTGGACATGACTGAGCAACTGAACTGAACTAAGCTGAACTTATGTTGGGATCTGGGGGCAAATGGCTGACTCCTGGGGAGGAACAGGGATTGAGGTCTGGCCAGCAACGTGGGATGTGAGTCAGGTAGTATCTGGTCTTGGACCCCAGATTTCAGGAGATACTGGGCCCAAGTCACAGGGCCTGCCCTGCCTTGAGTCATTTAGGCCTGCGGGACCCTCACAAGCAACGTCCTCTCATCTCACACCACCCAACAGTGTTTGCCCGCGACTGAACAACGGCAAGAAGGGCTTTTGCGCGCTGCCTCTGCGGAGACTGAGCCCTGTGCTGAGGCAGCTGCCGACCTTCCCACCCGCAGCGGGGAGCTCAGGAGGGGCGTGAGGCACGGTGTGCTCCAGGAGACTGGGGGACCCGTCTTCAGATAGATAGTTTCAGGAGCTGATTTCATAATCCAATCCACGCATCTCCTCACATCTGTAAAAGCACTATATCCCCTCATGATGACATCAGCTCCCCGTGACTAGCAGAAAACCTTTCGTAAAGTAACCGCTTCATGGCACTGAACTCGGCCTCCAGGAAAATCTTATATATTGGCCTTGCTCCATTACTGTCTCCCAGGCTGCAGTCCTCATTTTGCCCCCAATAAATCTTAACTCGCAACTCTCACACTGGGTATCTTTTTTTAAGTTGACACAACCTAGGTTCTGCAGGACCAGGGTTTCCAGGTGGGGGATCGGGGCCAAAGCCTTGGGTGGATAAACAGCGTTGGGCTCTCCCTCATCTTGTCTGTCTACAGCTTTGAAATCCACCTGAGCTTGCATCCCGAGGGACCTAGTTCCAGCCCTGTTTCTGCCACTTGGAGCATGACCAATACCGTGACCGGCGAGGCTGCACAGACTTCAGAGTCTGCAGGAGGGTCTTCTCTGCAAGCAGAGGCGTCTGCTCTCAACGCCTCCCTTCCCACTGCTTTGTTTGGACCTCCCCTCATCTCAGTGGCTTGAAGCTTCCCAGGTGGTGCGATGGTAAAGAATCCGCCTGACAATGCAGGAGACGCAAGAGATTCGAGTTCGATTCCTGGGTCAGGAAGTAGGAAATGGCAACCCACTCCAGTATTCCTGACTGGAAAATTCCATGGACAGAGGAGCCTGGTGGGCTACAGCCCATGGAGTTGCAAAGAGTCGGACACGATTGAGTGATTGAGCACACCCAGAAACTCAGACACCTCAGTGGCTTAGGTCACGGTCCTCCCCCAGGCTCTGTCCCCTCCCACAGGCCTGGGGGGCATCCTCTTGGCAGCATCAGCTTTTCCAGGTTCTCTGCAGACCGCTGCTCCCCCATTCCCCATCCCCTCTCACTAATTCAGGAGTAACTTCTACACCTAAATCTACTGCAGAGAGGAGACTGTGCCTGCTGCCTTCCGCTTAACATTATATCATGATATTTTCCAGTCTCTTTGTAGTCCTTATAATTAATATTTAATGGTACAAAAATATTCACAAGGAGACACACATACAAAAAAATGAATCTAGACACTGACCTTACACCTTTCACAAAAATTAACTCAAAAATAAATCATAGAGCCCAGTGTAAAATGCAAATTATTAAGTTCCCAGACAATAACATGGGAGAAAATCTAAGTGACCTTGGCTTTAGTAATGAGTTTTTAGATATAACACCAAAAGCATGATTCATTAAAAAAAAAAAAAAGGAAAAAGATGAGTTGGGCTTCATTAAAATTAAAAACTTTTGCTCTTCACAAGACACTGCTAAGAGAACAGAAGACAAGCCACCAACTGGGAGGCAATATTTGCAAAGCACATATCTGATGAAGGACCTGCAAGTCCAAAATCTACAAAGAACTATTAAAACTCAATAATAAGCAAAGAATCCAATTAAAATGTGGGTAAAAGGTTTGAAGAGAAATCTCACAAGAGAAGGTATTCAGATGCAAATAAGCACATTGCTCTGGGGAATTGCAAATTAAAACAAGGAAATGCCTCTGCACACCTATTAGAATGGGTAGAATCCAGAACTCTGATGGCGCTCCATACTAGCGCAGATGTTGAACAACAGGAACTCAGGCATCGCCTACGGGAATGCAAGGTGGCACAGCCACCTTGGAAAACAGGCTGAAGGTTCTTGGAAAGCAAAACAAGCTCTTAGCATAGGCTCCAATGGTCTGGTTCCTTGGCATTTTCTCTCATACGGTCGAATTTTGCCGTTGCTCAGTTGTATCTGACTCTTTGTGACTCCTTGAACTGCATGCAGCACACCAGGCCTCCCTTCCATCACCAACTCCCGGAGTTTACTCAAACTCATGTCCATCGAGTCGGTGATGCCATCCAACCCTCTCATCCTCTTCTCTTCCTTCCTCCAATCTTTCCCAGCATCAGGGTCTTTTCCAATGAGTTGGCTCTTCGCCAAAGGATTGGAGCCTTCAGCTTCATCATCAGTCCTTCCAGTGAATATTCAGGGTTGATTTCCTTTTAGATTGACTGGTTTGATCACCTTGCTGTTCAAGGGGCTCTCAAGAGTCTTCTCCAGCACTTTTATGTGTACACAAAAACCTGCAGGCTGATGTTTTCAGCCGCTTTGCCTGTGATTGTCTAAATTTGGAAGCAACCAAGGTGTCCCTCAGTAGATGAACAGATAAATAAATTGCAGTCCATCCAGACAATGGAATAGTATTCAGCACTAAAGGAAATGAACTATCAAGTCATGAAAAGACATAGAAGAAACTAAGATGCATGTTATTAAGTGGAATAAGCCAATCTGAAAAGTCTACATGCTCTGTGATTCCAACTGTATGACATTCTGGGAAAGACACCATTATGGAGACAATAACAAGCTCAGTGATTATGGCGGAGTTGAGTAGATGGGACGTGGGTTGTTAGGGCAGTGAAACTTCTCTGCTTGACTGTGATGGTGGGTAAACATCATCATATATTTGTCCAGACTCACAAAACTTATAACACAAAGAGTGACCCCTCGTGTAACTGTGAATTTCATATAATAGTATTGTATCAATATTGATTCATCAACTGTAAGAAATTCATCACACTAAGGCAATATGTTCATAATAAGAAAATTGTGTATGTGTCTCTGTGTGTGTGTGTAATATACAGGAACTCTCTGTTCAATTGTTCTATAAACTTAAAACTGCTCTCAGGAACGCAATGTATTTATTTTAAAGAGTATATACACAAAATAAGAAACATAATTAACTTAGTGCATTCAAATTCAGTAGATTTATGATATTAATACATATTATTGGTTGTGAAAGAGGTTGCTGGCTGCCCCCAACATTCATTTGCTCTCTTCTCTCATAATAGTACTCCCACAGTTTAGGGGGGACTTTCCAGATGGTGTCAAGTGGTAAAGAACCTGTTTGCCAGTGAAGGAGACATAAGAGACGCAGGTTTCATCCCTGGTTCAGGAATGTCCTCTGAAGGAGGGCATGGCAGCCCACCCCAGTGTTCTTGTCTGGAGAAGCCCATGGACAGAGGAGCCTGGCGGGCTACAGTACGTGGGGTTGCAAAGAGTCGGACAGCACTGAGTGACTTACACTTTCACTTTTCACATTCAAATTTTAGCTGGGCACAAGGCTGCTCAAAATAAAACCTCTTTTCCAGCCTCTCTTATAGCTAGATGTGGCTGGGAGATAAGATTTTGGCCAAGAAAGTAGCAGGGGTTTTGTATGCAACCCTTTAAAGAGAAGAGTACCTAATCTTTCCTTTCCTTCCAGCCAGCTGGTGGGAATCAGACGTGATGGCTGCAGCAGCTGCAGCGGTTTTATACCACGATGTGAACCAGGGAATGGACTTGATGTGTCCTGGAATGAGGAGTGGCTTGCACCGTGGACCATCTGCACCACACCCTTCCTTACGTGAGAGAGAAAGAAACCCCCGTCTGTGTAGGACATGTCACCCTGCTAAGTGCCTTGGGGCTGTGCGTGTATGCCCATGAGAGAGCAAGTGAGCATTTTTCACGTCAAGCTTCCCTTTGTCAGCTGCAGCCATTAAGAATGAGACTGGCCAGAAAAAAATGTAGTGTAAATTGAAGGAACATTGATTGACATCACAAAAGAGCTGAAGTGAACATGAAAAAGGCTGTGTATTGTCACCCTGCTTATTTAACTTCTATGCAGAGTTCAGTTCGGTTGCTCAGTCATGTCTGACTTTTTGTGCCCCCATGGACTGCAGCACTCCAGGCCTCCCTGTCCATCACCAACTCCTAGAGTCCACCCAAACCCATGTCCATTGAGTTGGTGATGCCATCCAACCATCTCATCCTCTGTCATCCCTTTTTCCTCCTGCCTTCAGTCTTTCCCAGCATCAGGGACTTTTCCAATGAGTCAGTTCTTTGCATCAGGTGGCCAAAGTATTGGAGTTTTAGCTTCAACATCAGTCATTCCAGTGAATATTCAGGACTGATTTCCTTTAGGATGGACTGGTGGGATCTCCATGCTGTTCAAGGGACTCTCAAGAGTCTTCTCCAACACCACAGTTCAAAACCATCAATTCTTTGGCGCTCAGCTTTCTTAATAGTCCAACTCTCACATTCATACATGACTACTGAAAAAAGCATAGCCTTGACTAGATGGACATTTGTTGGCAAAGTAATGTCTCTGCTTTTTAATATGCTGTCTAGGTTGGTCATAATTTTTCTTTCAAGGAGTAAGTGACTTTTAATTTCATGACTGCAGTCACCATCTGCAGTGATTTTGGAGACCAAGAAAATAAAGTCTGCCACTGTTTCCACTCTTTTTCCATCTATTTGCCATGAAGTGATGGGACCAGTTGCCATAATCTAGTTTTTGGAATGTTGAGCTTTTAAGCCAACTTTTTCCCTCTCCTCTTTAACTTTCATCAAGGGGCTCTTTAGTTCTTCTTCACTCTCTGCCATAAGGGTGGTGTCATCTGCACATCTGAGGTTATTGATATTTCTTCCGGCAATCTTGATTCCAGCTTGTGCTTCCTCCAGACCAGCATTTCTCATGATGTACTCTGCATTTAAGTTAAATAAGTGGGTGACAATATACAGCCTTGACGTACTCCTTTTCCTATTTGGAACCAGTCTGTTGTTACATGTCCTGTTCTAACTGTTGCTCCCTGACCTGCATACAGATTATGCAGAGTACATCATGAAAAACACTGGGCTGGATGAAGCAGAGACGTTGCTTTGCCACTAAGGTCCGTCTAGTCAAGGCTATGGTTTTTCCGGTGGTCATGTATGGATGTGGGAGTTGGACTGTGAAGAAAGCTGAGTGCCGAAGAATTGATGCTTTTGAAGTGTGATGTTGGAGAAGACTCTTGAGAGTCCCTTGGACTGCAAGGAGATCCAACCAGTCCATCCTAAAGGAAATCAGTCCTGAATATTCCTTGGAAGGACTGATGCTGAAGCTGAAGCTCTAATACCTTGGCCTCCTGATGCGAAGAGCAGACTCATTGGAAAAGACCCTGATGCTGGGAAAGACTGAAGGCAGGAGGAGAAGGGGATGACAGAGGATGAGACGGTTGGATGGCATCACCGATTCAATGAGTTTGAGTAAATTCCGGGAGTTGGTGATGGACAGGGAGGCCTGGCATGCTGCAGTCCACAGAGTTGCAAACAGTCAGATATGACTGAGCCTGAAAAATATGCTACAATGGAGAGGTTTGGGGGGGCAATTCTGCAGAGCAAGCCCCATGGGTCTTGCCTGGGGGACTGTGTGGTGACCGCAGGCTGGTGAGACTTGGGGATCAGCTGGGCCTCTGAGGTTATAGCCACTCTCAGCAGACATGTTGCACACACATGTGCATGGACATCACGCTTCAAAAATTGACAGAGACACAGACAAATTTCAGAAACACAAATGAAGGTAGTAGGCATTTCTTTCATGGGGAGCATTTTTCATGCTTCCTGAAAGAGCAGTGTTTTGTGGCATAGCGTTTATGAAATGTGGGCATAACCCAGTTTCCTGAATTCTCTTGCTGTTAATTATGACGTGATCCCCAACCTACCTCCCCCCACCCCCACCTGGGGAACAGAACTCACTTCGTCTGTTGGTTGGAATAATCTGAATTCCATAAATTTTGAAGTACACAATTTATTACATAAATTTTGTAGACAGCCTGGAGCAGCCTACAACAGGGTTAAAAAAGCTGCAATAGAGCTCAATCTGGAAGGCCTGTGGGGTCTCCTCCCCACCCAGGGGTTGGACCACTTTCTGCCAAGGCTGTGATCAGGCTGGAAGGGCTCTGGGGCGTCTCCAGGCACAGGCTCGGAGCTCCCCGCCTTCCCCGCTGATCCAGTCGGGGGCGGCGGGGTCACAGGTGGCGTGGAGTCAGGCGGAAATCCGTCCCCCTGGTGATGCTCTCTTCCCGTATCCTCTCGCCCCGGGGTGGGTGACAGGCTCTCCTCTCCACTTCCGGGCAGAGCCCGAGGGATGCACTGCTGCGGCTGCCTGAGGCCGCGTGGCTCAGCGGTGCCCGCCCCGCCCGGCTGGACCCTCTGCTGTCAGGTCCTCGGCCTGTGTGGCTCCCGCCGTGGGGCTGGCACGGGCCTCAGATGACACCTTGTGCATAGGAGGTTTTAAAGGCTCTGGGTGCGGACAGCCTGGAGTAGGAGGCCGTCACTGTGCGGCCTCTGGGGGGAGTGAGCTGAGTGGCTGCTTCGCCCGCAGGGCTGAGGGTCCCCTTGGGGGCCAGGGAGCGGCTGGTGTGGGTGACACCGGAGGTGTCCAGGGCTGGGCCGCTGTGAGCCCGCGTCCCTTCCCCAGGCTGTAGCTGATCTTGCCGGGGACGATGGACATCTGCAGACGCTCTTGTCCCTGGGGCCCTGTCCCCAGCATCAGGACGCGCCTTTCCATCCCTTGGCAGCAGGTCAGGGAAAGCTCTTCTATCACATGTCAGGGGTGCCTGGGTTGGGGGTGCTCCCGTGAGGGGAGGGTGCATGGGGCCAGGCTGAGCCTCTTTCTCCCGCGTGTCCCCCAACCACACCTCATGTTCCCCACTGCGGGACTCAGGCCTGATGGTGCCCCCTCTGCACAGACCCTTCCAGGCTCTACACAGACGCCCTGGTGATGCTTCACAGGCGCCCCGGACGTGGCCCAGGCTCACCTGTCCTGTGCACAGACGTCCTGGTGATGCTTCACAGGCGCCCTGGACGTGGCCCAGGCTCACCTGGCCTGCCTGCAGGGAATGTAGCACCGCTCCAGGGACGCTAACCGCGGTGCCCCCTGAGCTGATTCGAGCCCCTCGGAAGCTGTCCTGGTCACCCTGTCCTCACGCCTAAAACCCTGGGAGGCAGCCTGTAGTGGGTGAGCGGAGGAGTTGAAGCTGGCTGGGCTCCAGGGGGTGTTCACTGGCGACATGACCTCAGGGCTGATGGAACCTCCCTGATGTGCCCTTTCCTTCCGTGTAGGCAGGACCCAGGATGAGGGGAGGGTGTGATTAGAGATGGAGAGATTCAGGCAAGACCAGGGACGAGGTGAGGGTGGGGTTAGCGATGGGAGTGGTGCGGGCAGTGCCCCGAACACAGCAGGTGCTCAGCGAGTGTCTGTTCTCTTCCCTCCCTCCTTGGGCCGATCTTATTCCTGTGAGCTGTATTTTCACGGTCTGTGTTTCACATAGGAAGCAGGTGGAGCAGAGAAGACAGAGTCCGTTTAGGTTGTGAGTTTTCCCCTGTGCTGCCATCTCCTCTGTGTAAGGAAACAGGGGGCCCGTTCTCTTCTCTCGGCCTTTCTTCTGTGTCTGTTGGTCTTTTTTTAACCCATTTGGGCCCCCTCGATACTGGGGGACCTAGGATGGTTGCTCAGAGGCAGAGCTCAGAAAACGACATCAACCATGACAGGCACAAGTCAGCCAGGGTGTCCCCACCCTGACCCTCCCAACCCCGGTGTCTCCGCGCCGGCTTGCCAGGCTACCAGGGCCACATGCTGTTGGTCCTGCCAGTCGCCTCGCGGAGGTGTGAGAGGCAGCGTGTGTACCGGGAGTATTTTTAGTAAGTAGGGCTGATTCGTTCCAGTCTCAGTCTTAAGGATTCGTAACGCCAGACTGTCTAAGAACACTGCCTGAGACGTGATCTCCATGAACAGAAGAGGTAACTTAGCCCATGAGCTAGTTACTCTGCCCTGGTGACTGGTCTCTCGAGTGTTTATTAGATACGTAGTTGGGCCCTTAGGCTCTGAGAGCAGGGAGTCTGAAAGCTTGGATGATGGAGGCAAAATGTCTGGGCTTGATTCCTGGGCTTGACTCTTAGCTGTGTGACCTTGGGAAAGTGACAAAAACTCTCTGAGCCCCAGCCCCCTCGTGTGGAGCCAGGCGGTGATTTTGGAGCCACTTTGCAGCCTGGAATGAGTTAGTTTGTGCTCTGCCTAAAACAGCCACACACAGCACAGCTTCAGCGATGCTTGCACATAAATGTCACCAGCTAGAGAAGCATCAGCTCGCGGATAGAGAACGTCACGTCCGTGCAGGACTCTGTTAGCCGCTTGCAGGAAACCTGGTGCCCACGGACCGGGCCAGGATGAACGGGGAGGGGCAACGTGTCACTTTTTGCAGCTGCGGAGGCCAGACACACTCCACAGACACAGTCCTGGGCAGGCTGGTGCTGTGACTTCCTTTTTTGTCTCCCAATATTTTTTGATGTGGACCTTGTTTAAAGTCTTTGTTGAGTTTGTTAGAGTATCACTTCTGTTCTATGTTTTCGCTTTTTGGCCGCATGGCATGTGCATGTGGGATCTTAGTTCCCTGAGTAGGGATCGACCCTGTGTCCCCTGCTTTGGACGGTGAAGCCTTAACAAATGAACCTCCAGGGAAGTCCCCACGATTTCCTCTTGAAGATGAAGGACTTCCCTCAGGAGATAAGGGTCTCCCAATGCCACATCACTGATGTGTGAAAAGCCTGAACACGTGTTCTTTGTGGGGTCCCAGGCTTCAATGCGGGGCGCAGGAAATCTGCTTGTTAAAGGCACACAGAGCCCCGGAACGCCCGCTGTTGATTCGGATGAGTCTGCGTTTGCTGTTGCAGCACAGACGGAGCTGAAGATGCAGCCACACACAGCGGAAGCCCGCGTGTGCCCGTCACACCTCCCCGGGAGCAGAGTCTCAGCGGAGACTCCAGGGCGAGGAGGTGGTGAGGCGCGGAGCGGAGAGGGGCGGAGACGCGGGGAGAGGCGGGTCCGCCCCCAAGGTAACAGCAGGACCTGGGCTGTGCTGGAAACTGCCCCCACCGAGGGTCAAGGGCGGGCCAGGCTTTCACACCCCACGCCCACAAGCCACGGCTCAGGGCTGGCTCCAGGGCGGACGGGAATTGAGGCTGACCATTTGCTGGCACTTGCTCACGCCAAGCACTGGAAGAGGGGCTCTGCCATCTGAGGACAACCCCTCCCCAAAGACGCAGGTGCCAGCTGGTGGGGATTGGCTGGCAGCCGGGGTACCGAGGGGACCCTAGGAGATCCACTGTCTGCAGACTCAGGGCACGCTCCCTCGCAGGGCGTGATCACGCCCGCTCACAGACCCACCTGGGGAACCAGAGGTTGACAGAAGGGGGCCTTTGGGGCTCAGCCTCAGAAGGACACGGTGCGAAGATGCTTGTACTTCCCACAATTTAATCAATGCCTCGGCTTTTTTTTTTTTAATGCCTCGGCTTTTATTCATCAGAAGTACAATCCCGAAGACCCACATCTGATCTATGATTCTGCCATTGTAGAGCCGTGTCTTAGAGCTTCCAGACTGTAGGCCCTCCTTCCGAAACACTGTTCGCCACGGAGAATCGACCCACGGCCTGATGCGAAGCGCGGGGCAAGTCGGCTCCATCCCTGGGACCTGGGGGGCTGCATCACGAAGAGGGCCGTCCGATTCGGCCCAGATCTGGAGTCCCGGCCTCACAGGACTGTTGCCTCCTGGCCCCTCTCCCCTCCCCTCTCCGTGGGCCCCGCGGAACACGGTGCTTCTCCAGCTGATCGTCCCAGTCACATGGCGTTGCCACCGCCTGACCGGCTCCTCCGGGTTCATCTCTGCGTCCTCAGTCCCCGGAGTGACCCCGGAACACAGCAGGTACTCTCTAGATGCTCAGTGAACAAATGTCACAAGTATCCCAGGAACCCGGAGCTCTTACCTGTTTCTCCAGTGATTGCCTGCGTCCGATCGCCCCTCTAGTCTCTGCTCCTTGAAGACAGAGCAGGTTCAGGGACCCGTAAACAGACGGCAGGACCTCCCTGCAATGAAACACTGCTCTGCCTTGAAAAGCACAAACTACTGATTCACACGACAAGTGGATGAACCTCACACACATTTTCCCAAGGACAAGATACCAGAACTAGAAGGGCACATGCTGTATGGTTACATTCATAAGCTATTCTAGCAAAGCAAAGCCAACCAAGGGAAAGCCTCCCGCTGATGGCGGGAGGTTGGCTGGTGCAGGAGTGGGCAGGCTCTTCATTCCCCCTGCTGTCCCCGGGCAGTCCCCGATGGTCCACTGCCACAAGTCTTCCCTTCTGGAGCTCTCAGGATCAGTTCTTGGAAGGTTCCAGGATCTGAGCGTGCACGTCCTCGCCCTGTGCCTCTCAGTTAAACCCCATCTTCCGCACTTCTGACTTGCCTCACAGGGCCTTTCTGACAATCCAAGAACTGTGGGGCATAGTCACAATTTCCCAGAGCGGTTCCTTGCTTCCTGCTGCCATGCAGGACCTGTCCACACCCGGGCTAAGTTCGTCGGGCGCTGGCCTGATGAAATTGCTGACCCAGGACCGACGGACTCTGCCCGCCCAGGACGCAGGGGCAGGCAGGGCCTTCAGGACACCTGGTTTGTCATAATCCCCACCTCCAGATCCCGCTCACCTGCGCTGGGTTCCTTCTGGCTCTGGGGCTTCCACTGCCCGCCAGTCTCCCCTGCTTCACTCCGGTGAAGATCTTTACCCTGTATCCTCCATCCCTCTGGCCAGGGGTCAAAGGTGAACACAACAGCAATTTCCTCCCAATAAACACTGGGGAGTTTCACAGAATCCTAGTCCTTTCAGTAGCATTTTGTGTCTCCTAAGCTCTCGGGTAATAGGGATCATATGAAAGACGATCTCGGGGGCATTTCCCTCATTTCATCAGGTGATGCGGGGACCTAATCCAGGTGGATCAGTGAGTTTCTTTGTGTTCTGAAGGGTATGGGTGGGCAGGAGGTTCTGCCTTAGATGAATCTGGGGGGAAAGGAGCTGACCACAGGCTGCAGAAGCTGTTGCTCATTGGTGGCAAAGGCAGCGACCCCGTGCTAGTGTTCCAAGTTCCATCCTCGTCCCTGAGACTAAGCTTTGCTCCCCCTTCCTGATAAATCCCAAACTCTGATTTTCAGAAGGAGAACTCAGCCTTGGGCATAATCCTGTTGGCAGGCTTGCTATTTTTACAAGGTTCACCCTATTCTTAGTTACTTTTAAAAATAAAATTGTCAACAGCTTTTCCTTCCTTGGTAACATTTCCGCCACTACCAAAGATCTTAATGAACTGTGCATTCAGTTACAGGAAGGAGGGGATGGGGTGAGTGGGTGGGACCAGCAAGACGTGGTGAGAAAGCTCCGGAGGAGAGACAAGAGCATTTATGGGAGACACTGTCAGCACGGAGAAGTCTGTGCCTCGGGAAAGCATCTGAACGCAGCCGGCTTGTTGTCAGCCCTGACGGTTTGGGGGGAAATGATTCCAAAAGAGAACAGACCTATTTCTGGGGAGAAAAACACCTATTCTTACCCCAGTCCCATAGAGGCAACTCTCAAGCCAAGCGTGAAGGAATAAAGGTGTCTTGAGTCTTCAGCGGGTCTGCATGAAGCAGCGAGCGGCAGGGCTGATGGACGGAGCCGTCCTGGGCACAGGGCTGGTCTCGCCGTCCGGCGGTATCACCCCGCAGTCAGGAGGGCAGCTCCCACCAGTGTCCTCCAGTCATAACGGGGATTCCTTGACCAAGCTGGTTGTCTTTTCTGAGTCTCATTTTCTTCATTTGACATGAAAGTGATGACCCTGCTACACCTCTGACCCCTTCCTTCCTTCTTGTGGACGACTGAAGTCCCTGAAAACAGACCTCGGGATGGAGTCGGGCACACGGGTGTCCAGGCAGCGTCCTTGGGGACCACACGGGGAAGGGAAGGCGTCTGGATTGAGGGAAGGGAGAGGGGAGTGGGGTGCAGGCCCCGTGTCACCCAGGCCGACCCCGAGGTTGACTGATGAAGGTTATGGAGGAGGGGTCTGCTCCCAGAAGCCACACGTCCTTCCTTGATGCGGGCCTGGCGCCCCTGGTGGGCCCGGGGTCTGTCACGCCTATTCACCCCTTTACTCGCTTTTCTCCAGGAGCTCCTGGAGCAGCAGTGATGGAGGGAGGGTGCCCACTGCAGCTCACCGTCAGGACCCCCACACGAGGCTCAGTCACATGTGGTAATGAAAACTTGAGGATGGGAGGGGAGTCCGGGGTCCCGCCCTGGAAGACAGGCATAGCCAGCCACCTGGCGGGATGGGTCAGGGGAAGGGCTGGGGCTGCCTGACCACCTCGCCCCTCCCCGTGGCCTCCAGGCTGCGGAGACCTTGGCCCCCAGGTCAAGCAGGTGTGACATCTTCAGCCACATCAATAAGCAAGGATTCACAGGCGTCAGGGAGTCCGGCCCCCAAACGTGAAATTCTGAGCCCAGGAAGAACAGTGCCAGCTATCTGGCAGCAATCCGCCACCGCCTATCTGGCGAGCTGCAGGCCACGGGGTCGCAAAGAGTCGGACAGGACTGAGCGACTGAGCCTGAACTGAACTGATCTGGCCCCAGATCGCTGAGGTGCGCGTGAAAGGAAAGATTTCAGTAAGCCCAGACGCTTGCATCTTCCCCTGCGTAAGTGTCAGTCACTCGGTCCTATGTGACCTTCGTGACCCCATGGACTGGGACCTGCCAGGCTCTTCTGTCCAGGCGAGAACATTGAAGTGGGTGGCCGTTTCCTTCTCCAGCCCCAGGCACTAAAAAGCGCTAAGTTCCTTAACTCGAGCTACCTGGTTCCCTGCGCTGTCCTTAGTCACTCAGTCGTGTCTGACTCTGCGACCCCATGGAGCCCACCAGGCTCCTCTGTCCATGGGGTTCTCCAGGCAAGAATACTGGAGTGGGTAGCCTTTCCCTCCTCCAGGGATCTTCCCAACCCAGGGATCGAACCTGGGTCTCCTGCATCACAGGCGGATCGTTTACCGTCTGAGCCACCAGGGGAGCCCTGGGTTTCCCTCATCAACAATAATCTTTTGATTTTTGGACTACCTGCCCCTGGTTACAAGCTTCTCTGTAACCTGACCCCTCCTCCCATCCCCCCGGGGCTTCCCTGATGGCTCAGATGGTAAAGAATCTGCCTCACTGAGGGGAGCCCCTACCTCCCTGGGGAGCAAGGGGAGCCGGGCCCCCGAAGGAAATCCACAGCTTGGGGCTGGTTGAAGGAGGTGACGGGACAGGGCTGTGACCGGCTGCCTCGGGGGCAGCCAGGACGTTGTGAGGATGTCTTTACTCATGACGGTGACTTCCTGGAGAAGAAGTGGACCTGCCCTCAAGGGTCTGGAGGGAGAGGCAGCCTGGGCTGCAGGGCCAAGCAGAGGCCAAGCAGGAGGCTCCTCTGCCCGAGTCCGCCAGGGCTGCCAGGCGGCCCCGTGGCAGGTGCTAATCAGTTCAGTTCAGTTCAATCCCTCAGTCGTGTCTGACTCTTTGCGACCCCATGGACTGCAGCACACCAGGCCTCCCTGTCCATCACCAACTCCCGGAGTTTACTCAACTCATGTCCATCGAGTTGGTGATGCCATCCAACCATCTCATTCTCTGTTGTCCCCTTCTCCTCCTGCATTCAATCTTTCCCAGCATCAGGGTCTTTTCCAGTGAGTCAGCTCTTCGCATCAGGTGGCCAAAGTACTGGAGTTTCAACTTCAGCAGCAATCCTTCCAAAGATGGATGCAGTTCTGCAGTCAGGCTTGGCCCCCTTCAGCTGTCTCCTCTGGGCCGTGGGCACTTCTGTCATGCCTGTGAATGGACCCCTTTCCCCTGGAAGCCACGCTGATTCCATCTACTGACCACTCGACAAGGTGTGGCCCATGGCTGGGAAGTCACCCCTCTGGACTTTGCTTTCACCGTGAGTCCCCTGAGGCAGGCATCAGGGGCCCTGGCGTCAGGGGCCCAGGCGCCCACTGGCGGCTTCTTTCCACCTCCTGGGGGTCAGGGGAGGGGGGCAGATTGAGCCCTGATGGCCTATAGCCTGGCTCCTCAGGGCCCTGAGTGAGGAGGAGACAGACAAGAAAAGTATGCTGTGTGGGCCCCCTCGGGCAGGTGGCAGGGCCCCGGGGGCCCCTGGCAGAGACGGAAGCGGCCAGGGCCCCACCTGCCTGGACGGGGCGAGGGCTTCCTGGATGTGGAAGGCCTTCCAGGGCATCAGGTGGACAGACCAGCGGGAGGCCACCCCGCACTGGTCCACGTTGCCTGCCTTGTGCATCTGCAGGCTTGTGCTCGGTCCCTGGGTGCCCGCGGCGCGGATGGGCGGAACAGCGCTGGTGCTTGTCCACTGGACGGACGCGGAAGCAGAAGGGCCTCGGATGTATGCGAGCCGCGAGGCGGCAGCCGGTGATGGAGGCGAGGAGGCAGCCGGTGATAGAGGCGAGGAGGCTCTGAGCCGCTGGAGTTAGTATGTGTGTGCATGCCGGGAAACACTCATCCATCACATGCGTCACCTGTCATCCCTGGGAGGCCCGGGTGTCACCAGGAAGGCTGGGGGCGGGAAGGAGGCTAAAAGGGGAAACCGGCTGACGGTAGGAGGGCTGGGGAGGGGGCATTCGGAGGAGTGAAAAGTCATCCGAAGGCAGAGGGTTCAGGTAAGGTTAGGGGCACGAGCGTGCACCCCACGTGCAGAGGCAGGGCGTGAACCAGGACACCCCAGGCTCTCCTCCAACGCTTCTGGGATTTACCTGGTGTCTGTTATCAAGTCTGTCCCATCCACGACTGGGAATCGATGCACTGGGCCAAGGAGATGCTTCCCGGAGCTCATCGCACTCCTGAGTGAGCGGCGCGGTCAGGCCCCAGCCCCGTCCCGCATTGAGAAGCAGCAGATGAGAATGAGCAGGAAAGGACTTCGGCCATGGTGGTGATTCTTCGGATATTAAGTGACGTGGGCAAAGGGACTGTGATCCCTTTGGGCTTTTGAACTCTCACTTGCAAGGAGATTTGATCTTTAGAACTTAATTCCTCCTCTATGTTTTTGGCATTTTCTGATGGAGTTTCTGGGTCTCTTTCACATTTTATTGTGGAGATATCTTTAATTCTACTGCAGAACCTCTGGTGGGTTGTATTGGATAGCATCGTGATGCACAGTTGGGGAGGACGTATCTGCAACCTACTGTCGGATAACAAAGAACCTTGCAGCTTAAAGCAAAATGCCTGCATTATGGCACATGTTCCGTGAGCTGGGAATTCAGGTGTGCTTGGCTGAATCTACAGGCTTGGGACTCTGGTGAAGTTCCTTAAGCTGTTGACCATGACTGTGGTCTCACGGGAAGGCTGCCCTGGGCCAGGGTCTGCTTCCCGGCTCTCTCCCCAAGGACGTGAGCTGGGGAGACAGGAGGCTGTGGGAAGGGAGGCCTGCTTGAGTCTGGGGTTGGGATCTGCAGTGTTCAGCACTGCCAAGTCCGAGGACATGTCCAGGGGTGTGATGTGGGGAGGAGAAGGACATGGTGGGGGCAGCAGCAGGTGGGCCCGAGGTTGCATGACCGAGGGTGGGTTTGGTTCGGAGGGGGCTGCCCATGGGGTTGAAGGGTCTTCCAAACAGGGGCGGAGGATGGGCAGCTCCAGGAGCCCTGGACGGCTGTGCAGATAGCATTTCCAAGGCTGGCTTTTGACTCAGTAGCCAATGGCCTTGCCCGAGGTGAGTGGGAAAAACAGAGACTTTTGCTCACTGGGGGCGAGAGAAGACGGGCTGGGGGTCAGGGTCCTCCCGGCACCGTTAGTTAGTGTGAGTGTAGACGGACAGTGACAGGCTCCTCACCGCACACTCCCCGAGCAGGACTTCATTTGGAGTTAAGTATTCCCCATTTAAATCAAAGTCCAAATAGGAAACCTGACCTTTTGAGCATGGATGTTGGTGGCCATTATCTGCTCTGCAAAAGGTTTCACCGCTTAGGTTCCAAAATAGAGGCTGCTTTAAAGCATGTAGTGTTTTGGTTTAAGAGATTCAAGTGCACAGACGCTCCAGGCCTTGGGTACCCCTTCCTGAGCACCTCTGCCCTTGGAGGAGCTGGAGGCAGACTCCATTTAAGGACCCCTTGACCCCTGCTGGGACTGGTCGCTCGTCCTGATGGATACCTACAACCCCCGTCAGCTTGCACTTCTATCCAAGGAGAAACCTGTTTCCGAAATCCTGGCAGATGCAGTGACGGCGCCAAATCAGATCTCTTTTCAAAGGCAGAGCTCCATTCTGCTAAGCCTGACCATGATCACCCCGCAGAGGCAGGGCCAAAAGGTTTCTGCAAAATTACATAATGGCAGTTAAATACGAAATCCTGAATAGGAAACCCAGCCATTTCATCTCTAGGAAGAAAAGAGATGAGTTGCAGCGAGAAAGAAATAGACAAGATTCCCAAAAGGGAGCTAAAGAGCTCGCTGAGCGTGCAGGAGAGGAGCCGGCAGTTAACTCTCCCTGTGGAGCATCGGGGGTGCGGGGAGCCCTGAGAGGGGCTGTCTAAGGAGACGCCGCAGCAAGATGACAATGGGCCTTGGGCAGATGCCGTGCCTTCCTTCAGATGGGCCTCTCCTCAACATCAGCCCCCTCCCGAGGGCCTTGCTTCCCTCCAGAGCCCGACACTGTGGGTTGGAGAAGGTGCTGTGTCATCCTGGGGCCACTATAGTGAGGGACCACAAACCAGGTGCTTGGAAGAACAGATACACACTGTCGCAGGCTCCTGGAGGCCAAAATCAAGGTATCAGCAGGGCTGCCTGCCCACTGGGGGCTCCAGAGGAAGCTTTCCTTGTCTATTCTGGGGGCCCCTGGCATTCCTGGGCTCTGATGGACCATCACCCCACCCCCCAGCCTCCTCTGTATGTGTATCTCTTCTATATGTCCCATCTACACACCCATTTGCTTTAAGGTCCCCAGTCTATGACCATCTCACCTTGAGATTGTTACCCCAATGACATTGCAAAAATCCATTTTCCAAACCAGGTCATGTTCGCAGTTTCCAGAGATTAGTAGTACACAGACATACCTCTTGGGGGATCTCCGTCCAGCCTACAACAGATACTGAATATTATGGAGTGTGTCCCGCTAACTCCCTGTGTTGGAATCCCAAGCCTCTGTGCCTCAGAATATAGCTACGTTTGGAGGTAAGGCCTGTAAAAAGGTGGTCGGGTTAAACTGAGGCCAGTGGGGTGGGTCATTGCTCCAAGATCGGTCATGGCCTCGGGGGGAAGGGAGAGACCCCAGAATGGGGCGGGAGAGAAAAGGCCACGTGAGGACACGGAGAGAAGCATGAGAAGAGAGGCCTCAGGAGAACCCGATCCTGCCCGCCCCTTGGCCTTCGACGTCCTGCCTCCAGAACCCTGAGACAATAGACCAACGCTACACCGCACACTCTGGTGGACTGCCGTCCATGGAGCTGCAGACTCGGGCCCAGCGTAACGACTGAACTACATGGCATTGTGTATGGTTGCAAGTCGATACGCTGACTTAGCTCTCTCAAGGCATCCATTATATGCCAGCCATTCTACTCCCTGCACTAAAAACCCCCAGGCCCTGGGATCGGACACCGCCTCCAGTGGGTGGGTTCCAAACTGGCCATGTGATTTTGGGCAGGTCGCTTCACTGATTCAAGAGTCAATGATCTCATCTGTGTAAGGGAGACACTAGCACCCACCCTACAGCCTTATTACGAAGAGTTGACACAAAACCTCCCTAACGCCTGACACCTGGAACAAACTCAGCCACAAGTAATCGCGGTTACAGTTGTTTCCAGAACATGGTTACAGTCACTGCTCGTGATTCTGGGAGGCAGCCCTTACCTAGGTGAGGAGATGGTGGCTCACTCATGTGAGGTCACTTGTTCAAGGTCAAGTGCTCTGTAAGCATCTCCATCTGGTCTCTAGGATCTGACCTTTAAATTTAATTCCCCCCCCTGATGTTGGCTTCCGTGACCCAGCGCCCACTGCTGCTTTTGTTTCTTCTCCACGAGGGCAGTAATATGGTTGTGGATGTGGAATAAAGTGAGGGTGAAGTTTATTTATGGAATGAGTTTTGAGTATTTTGGAAAAGAGATGGATTTTTTTTCAAGGAAGAGGATGATAATTTTGCTTGTTGCTGAGCACAAATGATATCCTCTCAAAGGATTTCCATCTTCTCATGTTGAGAGATATTCCATAGATGAAAAGTGTGGACTACTTATCCTGAGTTTCAAGTGAAAAATGGACGTGAAAGTCTCTTTGTGACCCTGTGGACCATACAGTCCATGGGATTCTCCAGGCCAGAACACTGGAGTGGGTTGCCATGCCCTCCTCCAGGGGATCTTCCCAACCCAGGGATCGAACCCAGGTCTCCCGCATCGCAGGCAGACTCTTTACCACCTGAGACACCAGGGAAGCCCATTTCAAGTGACTGGCAGCCAAAAAATAACCACTGATTTGACAGAAAAGAATACTATTTTCATAGGGAGGTTCAGATGAGCCAATTACTAGTAAGAAAGACAACTTTCAAATTAAAATTTTCCTTCTCATTGAAGATAGGGCATTAGAATACAGAAACAGGCATTTGAATTACATACAAATCAAGAACCTAGTTTTTATTCCTTCTATAATGCTACACATGACAAAAAAATCAGATGAAACACTAAATTGCTATTGTATAAGCTTATACTTGAAACTAATTTCAGAACTACACAAATCTGATTTGTATAAAGTTAAATCTTTTTAGAAAAATTTCTCTGTAAGAATGGCCAACTGTAGATGTTCTAAAATTTCTATTTCAAGCTAATTTATCAGAGATTTATCTCAATGTTGTCATAGCCTATAAATACTTGTAACAGCTCCAGTAACTGTTACAGTAACAGAGAGATCCTTCACAAAAGTAAAAATTATCAAAAATTATTTGTAATCTTCCATTTGCCAAGAACAGTTGACATCATTTTCAATTACACTGGTGAAAAATGAAGTTGGTGAAAGAATTGGTTTTGGTAACCTAATAAATACATTTGCAGTCAGAAAAGTAATTTTATGATTAATCAAGACATTCTATTAATAAAGGGTCATTATTTATTACCCTACATAAACTTATGAATCCAAAATACTATTTTACAATTTGTAAGTTTTTCTTGTTAATTGTATGTCATTTTTATCCCTATTACACCTTGAAAAGTGAAAGTATTAGCCACTCAGTCGAGTCTGACTCTTTGTGACCCCATGGACTATAGCCCGCCAGGCTCCTCTGTCCATGGGATTCTCCAGGCAAGAATACTGGAGTGGGTAGCCATTCTCTTCTCCAGGGGATCTTCCAGACCCAGGGACTGAACTTGGATCTCCTACATTACATGCAGATTCTTTACTCTCTGAGCCACAAGAAGTTAGTTAGAGGTAACAAAATATTTTAAAGAAAAAAAAAAAAAAGCTTTATATTTTAAGATTGTGGTTGGCACTTGTTTCCTGCCTTTTGAAAGAGAGACACCAAATTTTCCATTTTTCACTGGCCTGGCAGATTGTGAAGCTGCCCTTGATCATAGGGTCACCCTGGAGATGAGATTCTCCTCCATCACTCCCTGTCCCTCTGCACATCTCCTGCCCTGACCCCGGCGCCCCCCTGTCTGACCCTAGAGCCCCCTGCCTTCCCCAGCCAACGCTGCCCACAGAGCTGCCCCACCTGCCCGGTCTCCCCAGACCCCTTGCTGGAGGTCCCTGCGGGCAGCGTGTCAAGTCGCTGCAGAGGGGCTTGGCGACTTGCCCAGGGTCTCTGTGGCCTGGTTCTGCTCCCCCAGCTTCAGATCGTGGTCCTGTCCCCGGGGAGTTACGTGGCCCGGAGCAGGGTCGGGTGGGGTCCCTGTGTACCTGCCAATCCCAGCGGGAGCGACAGAGGCCCTGCATTGTCTCAACTGTCCTCTGACCTGGGCAACCCACTCTCATCATTCACAGCCGGTGAAGGGCTACTGTCATCAGCTGATCTTCAAAGGTGTGCAGTGATTCAACGTGAATGCAAGTATGAACAGGCTGGGGAGCTGATTTCATAGAAGAGGGGTTTCCTCAAGGCCTCACCCCAGGTGGCAGGAATCTCAAAGACCATCCACGGTATCTCAGCAAAGAAGGAAAAAAGCTGGAACTCAGAGAAGCCCATCCAAGAGTCTGTTCAGCTTCGACGACTGCAAAGGACCGTGTGTGTCTGCGCTGCTGATGAATGCTGTCTATTTCTACTCCTTATGCAAGTCTGAAAGGACGGGGCAGAGTCTGCTGAGTATATCAAAGACCCATTTTTAATTCATGGTGGGCTGGAGAAATAAAACTTACTTTTGGAGGAAGAAATCTACAAGGAGTTTTTGGAAGCCAACCAGCCTAATAAACACAGGCTCTAAGTAAATAGCATAAAGAATTTATGAAAATCGCTCTCTGCATTTATGTACAGCCGGTCGCGTGGGGTCCAGCGTATCACAGCTTCCCGTTCTTTCCAGGACGCGCAGTGTGATTCTCACCCAGTGTGGCCTGAGAGGCCCAGCTGTGAGCAGCCATCGTGAAGGACGGTGTTTGTTTAGGAGGGAGTGTGCGCCTTGCCCTGTCTGAACCCCTGGGGGAGGAGCCGGGAGGAGCTGATGATGACTCAGCCTAGGGCTTTAGAACTAGTTCTGGGTGACGGCAGGTTCACGGGGCTCCGGGTGTGGGGGAGCCCTGGGGCCTGCTTGGGACTCAGCAATTCTCCCACGGCCAGATTCACCCTCTGCCACCCCCACCCACAGCTGGTTCACACCCTCACCTGGTGCTGAGACGCTGGTGACCCCCACTGGACACCCCCCGCCCCCCAGATCTGCCAGGTTTCGGGAGCAGGGGCTGTGGGTTCTGGGGTACCGGGGGTGGTCCCGCGCACTGCTAAGCTGCCCCTCCCTGCTAGACCCAGGTAGGGACAGGGGACCAGAGCAGCTGGGGGCCCTGCGGTCACTCTTGTGGGCCCCTGGTCACTCGTGGTCACTTGTGGTGGAAGTGGCGAGGCATGGGTGCAGGTGGAGACATTGGAGGGGCCTTGGGAGGATGGGGGTTGCTCCGTACAAAGAAAAGGGTCCTCCCTCTGCTGGACTGGCCAATGCTGAGCCCTGGACTTCCTCAGGGGCTGGAGAGAACTCACGGGGCGGGACGGCCAGAGCGGCAGGACGTCGCCAGTGCGTCTTTATAAAAGATTACTGTCTTTTAGCAAAACACGCAGACCCTACAGTTCACCATCTCAGCAGCTGCCAAGTGCCCGGCTCAGTAGCGTTAAGCACGTTCACAGGCGGGCCCCCGGCCCCACCATCCGTCTTCAGGACACTCTCATCGGCCCTGATGGAAGCTGTCCCCACAAAACGCTGAGGGCCCGTCTCTGTGGGCAGCAGCAGGGCTGAAGGGGCCGGGCAGGCTGGGGTCCGGCCCTGGACCCCGGGCGGTGGAGGCGGGCAGGGCCTCTGGGGGGCTTTCCTGCCCCCCACCCCGGTCCCCAGCGGCCAGCACCCTGGATGGTGCCGGGAACCAAAAAGGAAAGTAAATAACGAGCCTGTGTTCATTTCAAGCCCCATTACAAGCACATTAAGAACGAATCGATACTGGCCTTGTCACTTGGAGAGGAGAGAGCTGGGCCCAGGAGTCAGCTCATTTTGGCGCTTCCGTGTCCAATAAACACGGCGAACAAGACGCCGGGGCCAGGGCTCAGCCCTCCGCTTCCTGCGCCTCTGGGCACCAGCCGCCAACTGCGCTTCCCCCAGCCTCGCCCAGACCCCGGGCCGTGGGCGCAGGCCAGGGGCGCCCCGAGGGGACAAGGCCGCCTCCCGTACTGTCCACCATGACTCTCACTCAAAGGGCGTGTGCCTCCCTCCTGTGTCTCACCCCGCTAGCCCCCAAGGCTGGGCTCCGGAGGGCGCCCCAGGGAGGGCACGGGTGGGTGTGCCTGCAATCCTGGGCCTCGGGCACTGGGGGCTGGCTGTGGGCTCCCCTCTGTGGACTCCTGCGGGCCACACACCCCCACCCCCGACGGGCAGGCGGGCTGGCTCTGCCCCAGGGGAGCTGTGGCCCGAAGCAGCCCCCACAGTCCTGGGGGAGGAGGCAGGTGAGGCCCCCATCTCTGCTGCAGCCACTGAGCCGACCGCTGGCTGGCCGGGCCTGGGGGCAGGAGAGGGGCCGCCGCGCCCAGGTGACGGGGTGACGGCAGCCAAGTGGGAACCGCCCGCAGTGACCATGGAGGGCCCCAAAGAGGCAGAGTCCAGGGGGCCAGGGCGAGAGAAGGCCCGCGTCCGGGGACGGAGGGCACACGCGGGCCTCCCGGCGCCTGGCGCTCCCCTCCCTGGGGGCCCCAGCGCAGGGTCCAGAGGGCAACAGCGCGGCTCCGGGGGCCGGAGAACCCGCCCGGCTGGGGACATCGTGGCGGGGGGCGCCCACCTGGACCCCAGGGGCCCAGCTAGCTCTGAGCTCCGGCTGGAGCCTGAGGGGCCGGGCGGGAGTGGACCCAGGCCTCCAGTGGGAAGGGTGGAGCCGGGATGGGCTGGGAGGCTGCGGGCAGGACTGGAAGGCCACGCTCTGGGCAGTGAGCCAGTCCCGGGGGAGGACGTGGGGTCCTCCCCATGGGCGGGAGGCCTGGGGCTGGAGGCGGCTGGGGCCGGGGCTGGGGGCCTTTCAGCAGCCAGGGAGCCGGGCCGGCCGGCTTTCCTCTGCGTCGGCGGGTATGTCTGAGTGTGTGTGATCGGCCACACCTCACTGGCCTGTCTGAGTCGGCCCCACGCCGGGCTGGACCCAGCTGGCTCCGGTCACTGCCGCCGGGACTTGTGGGGTGACCGTCACCTGGGCTCTAACTCTGAGGTGGGCAGTGCCCTCAGAATAACCTCGAAAGGCCAGTACTATTGGTTCCCCCCCATTTTACAGATCAAAAGACCCCACACAGGAGACCCCGTGAGGTGGTATGCCTGGAGTGCACAGACCTGAATCCAGGCCAGGTTCCTCGGGGCCTGGGGGGTGGCCTGGGGTTAGGGCCAAGGGTTAGGTTAGGGGTTAGGACGCCTCGCGTCCCTGATGGGAGGCCCCGGCGCCACCGCAAACCAGGTGGTCACGGCCGGAGGGCTTCCGCGCGGGACCGGCCGGGGCAGGGGGCGCCCAGCAATGCCGAGGGCGGGGTGTGGTCTGAGCGGGGCGCTGGGGCCCGTCCATGGGTGCAGAGAAGGGCTCGGAGGACAGCTGGGGTGGCGGCCCCGCCCCGCCCACTTCAGTGGACGTTGACCGACTCCAGCCCAGCCCCAGCCCCAGGGCCAGAGTGAGCCCTGGACTGCTGGACGGTGGAGGTGGGCACAGAGCCAGGGGCTCTGAGGCGGACGCCTGCCCAGATGGGGGCTGGCTTAGGTGACCTTCAGGCCCCTTCCAACCTGGAATGTCCTAGGATGACACAGAGCTTCCTCATCTCTCGGAGAGGGCTGAGGGGCCCTGGGCAGGTGACCTGGTCCAGGAGCCTGGGGCCCAGCCCAGTAAGTGATGGCCATGGTGGGACACAGTAGGGGGACCTGGGGTCAGGACACAGGAGGGCCACGCCGTCCAGCGTCTCCCGCCCTCGACCATCTGCCTGTTATCACTCCTCCACCTTCTCTCCTGGCCCTGGGAGGGCTCCAGGCTCAGACCCCCAGCGGCAGCCCCACAAGCCAACGGCAACCGCTCAGCGACATCAAGGCGGGGAGGCGTCTGGTTAACCAAAGGGAGAAAAAAAAAAATCAATTTTCCAATATTGCCTCTTGAAGTGGTCTCTTGAAGCTGATTCAAAAATAATATTGTCTGACATTCCGAGGGGCAGTTCACATTTCCTGAGCACGTCTGCTTATCGCTCTCAAGCCCCAGGACAATCTTGCTGCGAAGGAGCCGCACTTGACGGAGGAAGAAATGAAAGCCCGAGAGGTTAAGGAGCTCGTGGGGCACAGTCGGCCCTCCAGGCCGAGGAGGGCCAGGGCTCGGCTGGGCTGGGCTGGGCGTGCCTCCGGTCCTTACCTGGCGGATACCCCTGCCCCGCCTGCCCCGTCCCCCCAGAGGGGGACACACAGGCTCTGCTGGATGAGGGTCCTGCACCTGCTGCGGATGCTGCCGGCGGAGTCCTCGGCCAGGCCGGGGACGCCTTCCTGCCTGGGCACGGCAGTCTTAGTTCCATTCAGCCCTTCACCTGCCCGGGTGAGGCCCACTCACATCGGAGGCAGGGCGTGATGGGGGCGGGGGAAGAGGCTTCTGCTTCATGAAAATCCAAATTAAATGTTAATCTTCTCTGAAAAAACATCCTCCCAGAAACATCCAGGAATGTCTGACCCAACGTCTGGGCCCTGGGACAGTGCTGGGGGAGGCACAGAGGTTTTTCCCGGATGCCCCCAGCCCCTGGGCTCGTGCTGGGCCAGCTTGCGTGTCGGGTCCTCACATGGAGGTTGGGCTGGGTTGGGGGGCCATCACCCCTACTTGCCATCCATGGACACCTGTCGTTCCATGCTGTGTGCTGTGCCCCCCACTCCCCCCCCCCCAAGGGGTACGAGGGTCACGGCTGCTGCCCCCACCGTAGCCACCCACCCCCTCAGCCCATCCAGCCGCTCCCAGCTTCTCCCACACCAAGATCACCGATCCATCTCCCACCCGTCACTGCACACGGTCCAGTGTGGAGTGGAGAGGCCACAGCGCCTCCCAAAGCCTTTCTGAGTGACCTTGAGCCAGGAGCACCCGTGTCCCCCCTGTGCCTGCCGCGGTAAGGTCGCGGGCAAATGGCTGCCCCCACCGGCCGGGTCCACTCTCAGGAGACGGAGAGCTTTTGCCTCGCTGTCCTGAGTCCTCCTGGTCCTGCCTGACTGGCCGGTCACTGAAGCCCATATTGGAGCACCAGTGATGAAAGTTGTGTCCAGGCTTCGGGCCGAGGGGGCCAGTCTGCTGCGCTGGACACCTACCCCTCCCAAAGCCGGTTCTGTAAGACCGAGTGTGGCCAGTTCACAGCCTCCTGTGATGTCTGAAGTGGGGGCGGGGACACACGCCTGCCGAGGCCCTCCCGGGACCACGTCGGGTCCCCCAAGCAGTCCGCACCCAATGCCGGGGACCACCTGCTTCGCTTCCCTTCCGGAGACCCCAGGACACATCACTGGAGAAGCTCCGGCTCAGCCACGTGGACCAGGAGCGCAGACAGCGTGGAAGCTGCCAGAACATAGGGCTCGAGAGCTTGGCAAAGGCAGCAGAAGGTGGTGGTACCCGAGGCTGCACCAGACGTTCCAGCAGCCCCGCTCCCAGCGCGTCTGTTCCTGCCAATTAGTCAATGAACTACAAGCTGCGGAACGCCAGGCCCCGCCGGTCGCCGGCACCAGGGATGGATGTACTGGAAAAGAGAACATGTTCTGAGTGGCCCGGCGGGCATCGCGTCCGCTCCGCGAAGCGGACCCTGCAGATGCACGCGCAGACGCCTCCCGCGCCGAACATCACGCTGGCGGCTCCGCGGAGGGGCATGGGCAGCCGGAAGGCCAGCGGGGCCCTCTGTCCACGCGGCTGGCTGCGCTGGGTGACCCTGCGCGCGCTGCTGGGGAAGCCCCCCCTGCCGCCCCCCCCCACCCCCCACCCCCCACCACCTCCCCAGCCAGACTCCAGGGCAGGACAGTGGACTCAGCAAAGGGCTTGGGGTGGAGCCAGGAAGTGCTGGCGGGGAGGGCGGGGGTGGGGTGAGGACACGTGGAGTGAGCGGGCGGCGCGGGGGCTCCGCGCGGGAACCCAGTGTATGGGTTTAGCGGAGTGCTGGGCTAGGTCCCCAGCTGCCGGCTCTCAGCTCTCCCCCCTTTGACCCCGCCCTGGGTACTCCCGCGGCCTTGCAGAGCGGCCTGGGCCAGGTGCCTCTGGTGCTCTGTCGTGGTAGGTTCTGCTCTGCTTCTGGGTTTTGCTCAGCTGAGTCATAACATTTCACACCCTGGGAGACTGGAACCCGGGTGCACTGCTGATTGGATTGCAGGACGGTGCAGCCACTCTGGAAAATGGCACAGTGTCTCCCCAAACACGGAAACATAGAATTACCATGGCTGATCTGCAATCGCATTTCTGAGGAGACATCCTGAAGCGCTGAGAGCAGAAAGGTGAGCTGATCTTTGTGTACGGATGTGCAGTATTCAGAGTTGCCCGAAGATGAAAAACCACCCAGTGTCCATTGATGGATGGTTGGATAAACAAACTGTGGTTCACCAATACAAGCAAATATTCTTCAGCTTCAAAAGGAAGGAAACCTGAGACCTGCTACCTCGTGGGTGGGCCTTGAGGACGTTGTGCTCAGCGACACAGACCAAGTATAAAGACAAATATTGCATGAGTGCAATCATACGAGGGCCCTGGAGGAGTCAGAGTCACAGAAGCAGAAAGTGGATGGTGGGAACGCAGACCGCTGGAGGGGGTGGGGAGGGGTGCTTGATGGGGACGGGGGCTCGGTCTGGGGAGATGAGAAGCTTCTGGAGATGATGGTGTGGACGGTTGCACAATGTGAATGTACTCAATGCCTTTGAACTGTGCACTTGAAAATGGCTAAAGCAGGGAATTTGTGTGGGGTTTCCCAGGTGGTGTAGTGGTAAAGCCCCACCTGTCAAAGCGGGAGGCAGAACAGAGCAGGATCTGATCCCTGGGTCAGGAAGACCTTCTGGGAAGGGCACAGCAATCCACTCCAGAATTCTTGCCTGGGAAATCCCATGGACTGAGAAGCCTGGCAGACTCTACAGTCCATAGGGTTCCAAAGAGTTGGACACAGCTGAAGTAACTTAGCACAGCACACACACACACACACACACACACACACACATACACACACACACATCTTACTATAAAACAACAACAAAGTGTCCCTGGGATGCCCAGCCCCGAGCTCAGCCTGGGTTGATGTGGTTGCTTCTTTCGGTCGCTTCATTCATCAGAGCTGGTGCCTGTCTGGAGCTGACCCTGAAGAAGACCTTCCCATCTCTTTCAGTCCACATAATCCGCTCAGGTCTGCAACACCTGAAGCGTTATAGAAACCACCCAGCAATACCGCTGACCAGCACATGTGTGCTGAGTCGCTTCAGCCGTGTCCGACTCTGCAACCCCACGGACTCCTCTGTCCACGGGATTCTCCAGGCAAGAATCCTGGAGTGGCTTGCCATTTCCTCCTCCAGGGGATCTTCCTAACCTGGGGTTGGAACGCATGTCTCCTGCATTGGCAGGTGGGTTCTTTACTTCTAACGCCATCCGGGAAGCCCCAAACAGCACACCTCTGACTAAAATGATGCATCTGAGAGATTGTTTATGTATAATCCCCACTGTCTAAAATTATGTTTTCATCTCCAATCAGGGACAGAAATTTATATATTTTTTCCCCTTAAATAATTTTCTTAACCATCACACATTTCCTGTCTTTTCTCATGTGAGCCCAGTGTTTTTGCCTGTGAACAGATGGCTTGGAGAATTTCATGAATGCCTTCTCCCCCTTTCTGACACACGCTCTTCTGTTTTTGGAAGCCCCCAGTGAAAATGGCCAACTGAAATAAGGACACAATTGGTGTTGTTGCCGACGGAGGTCTGAGCCAGAAAGCCAAATATCTGTAAACGAAGAGACAATTTTCCCCACCCAATAAAATTTAAAGTAAGAAAGACAGGGATTAATTGGGCAGAAGCACTGTGAAGTGTAGCATGAACATTGGAATCTTGGGGAAGTTTTCAGAGTTAAAAATGACAAGCGAGGACCAATGGTGAAAGATGAGTCTGGGTCCATAACCAAGGCTGCAGAGCCACACAGGAAGGCAGAGCCTAATTAATCAGCCTCCTGAACGGAGGGCAAAGTCGGCCAGAGACCCCGAGAACAGAGCTGAGGAGACCAGAGGCTGCTGCTGAAAGACAGGTCCCTGTAGAGAAAAGCCCCAGAGTCTCCCAAGGTCTCGCGTCAAGCCCAGAAATGGCATGCGGAGATAAACAACATGTCCTTAATGATGCTAAAAACACCACAATAATAACCTACCTTCAGATGGGCCATCAATTGTGTCCAGATGGTGGTTGGAACCCACAAATATTTCACGCCTCCATCTGCTCCCTTCACAGCTTCCGCTTCGACGGGTACCAGGAAGGTGGGTTTGCTTCCAGATTTTGTCATTAGCCTCACGTCGAGTTGCTTGGTTTGATTCACGGGCCATTACCAGGCATCCGGCGGTGGATGGTGGCGGTTCCTGGCAGGGACGGCTGGAGGGGCCCCTTGGGCCAAGCTGTCTGTTCTCTGTCCCACTCAGACTGCACCCTCTGCACCCGCTTCGAGAGAGTCCTGCCCGTCTTATGCCCTTTTGCCTTCCTCCGGACACAACAGAGGGACGGACTCCACTTGCCCGAGTCTGAGAGCTCAGAGCTCCACCCTGGCTGTGGAAGCACCTGATTTTTCTTGCCCTATCTGCAGAGGAAGTGGGCCTCGTCATTCACTCACTCGCTCACTCACCCGTGTGCTCACCAGCTCGTTCGGGGCCGTCAGTCGCCCCTGAGCCCCCAGCTGACTCAGGTCCAATGCTGCTGACGAAGCTGAGGGCTCCGCGGGGGCCTCCTCACACTGAGCCTACAGATGGCCGCGTCGTGTTTGTCTAATAACCTCATTAAAGTCACCCGCTACCCGCTGCGTCCAAGACCCTGTGTCTGGGATGGTGAGGATGTCAGGCGGGCGAGAGGTAGAGGCCATCCATCCCAAGGCAGTGCAGGCTTGGAGAAGGGCTCACGGAGACCATGCGCCATGATTCACGGAGTGGGCGGGAAGTTCTGGGCTCACCACCGCATTTCTGAGCCTGGGCCCCAGGGGAGGCGAGGGACGCGCTCAAGGTCTCTCAGCTTGGAGCAGTGGGGCCAGGGTGTGGACTCAGGGACTTGGCGCGTCCAAGGCTCCTGAGGTTCATCCCCACCCCGCCCCCGCCCTGCACAGGCAGCTGGGGCCGGAATCACCCCTGCAGAGGCTGGGTGGGCTGGGGGCGGAAACTGCAGGAGCAGGATCCGGGTAGAGGGGTCTCTGGGTGGGAGGCCTGGGCAGGGCGCATGTAGGTGATGGTGGGGGGCGGGTGGTGGGGGCGGAGGTCATTGTCCTGCAGGCAGTACTCTTCTGTAACTGCCCCCCCAACACACATATACACTGAATTTCCAGAGACTTTGGAACTGCCGAGCCCCAAGAGCAAAGCCATCAGTGTCCAGACCCCCAGCCACGCCCCACACAGCTCTGGCCCCTCTGCATGCTTTTCTCTCCCTCTTCTCTGGGTAATCATCGGGGGCTGCAGGACACTGTTTGGGGGGAGGGGGCTGGCATGCTCTCGCGTCACCCTTTTGACAACTTCCTGTCCCCATCTAGGAAGCAGGAGTCCGGGTGAAGGTTCTGAGACGTCCCAGTGCAGTTGCTGAGCCAGCCCTCCTCACCACCCACTCTGAGGACCAGCTCAGGTTCCCTCCTGCCTGCTCCAAGCCGCTCGGCCATCAAGCCCACCTGCAGCTGCCACTGGAGGGAAATGTCTGGAAGACGCGTTAATGAGCCTGGTTCTCCAGCCCTGGCCCCGAGGGAGGACCCCCGCCCTGAACATCCCACATTCTGGCCATTGGCTGACCTGGGACGGTCCCTCTGGGGGTTTGGGAGGAGAGCAGCCTGGATTTCTCCCAGCTGATCTATGAGTTCTGGGATTCTGCCACAATATGCTAATGTTTTATTTAAATCGGGAGGAGCTGATTTGCATGTGGCAGTGTTTCCATATTCCACGGAGATCTCCTGTGCCTTCCGGTCTCTCTTCCCCTCTCTGCTCCTCTCCAATTTCAAGGCTGCAGCTCCTTCTGCAGAATTTATTAGCTGCCTTTGGGGATGATAAAGAAATCAGTTTATTACACCGTCTTATCTAAGACAAACTTAACCTTGGCGGGTGTGGGGGCAGACGAGGTGGGCCTGCCCCCGTCTCACAGGACTGCTGGCTCTCTCCAGGAAGGCAGCCCCCAGGCCCCTCCCGGGGACCCTGGGGTGGAGCAGGGGAATGTGCAAAACAAGCGTGTGGCTGGCTGGAAGGGGCGGAGCTGTGGGCCCTGAGCCTGTGAGATCGAAGTTCCTCCCAAATGTCAGAGTGGGGATTCAAGCTCTAAATGGCTCACAGTTAAAGGTCTTAACCCGGGTGGAGCCTCCAGGGCTTTCAGATTCCTTGTTGGCGTCCTGAATCGGTAAGGGGGCCTGCGGAGGACCTCGAAGAATACCAGGCAGCCTGCCTAGGCCGGGGCTGCACCGGCGGCTGGATACTGATTTCTGCTCAGTCACTCAGCTCCACACTCAACACCCACCGTTAGACAAGAGCTGGTTTCCTGGTCGGCTGGAGCACGTGGGCCAGTTTGCAGCCTGGGGCTGGTGCTCTGGGCTGACCTGGGGAGGTGGAGGTGCCCACATCCTTGCAGTGGTTCTGTTCCCAGCCTTGTCTGGAGGCCAGTCGGACAGGTGCCTGGGCAGGCAGAGATGAGGCAGCTGAGGACCAGTGCGGCACCCTGTCCTTCAGGAAGAACTTGCCCGCAGCCTCCGGGGTGTGGTCCGTGACGGCCCGGACTCCCGCTTTGGCACCTGCAGGATCCCACTCGGGCCGGAGCCAGAGCTGCGGGCAGCCAGCCCTGAGTGGTGCTGGGCTCCGTGGAGCCCAGAGCCGGGCCTCTGCCCCATGCTGGCCGCACCCAGGGTTCTTTGCTTTGCAGCGCCTGGTGAGCTGCGACCCCCACGTCTACCGCACAGCGCGAAGGCGTTCCTGGTCAGTTCTGCCTCCTGCGGCCCACCACTCACCAGCATGGGCCCCCCACTCTCAGCCCTTGTACTCCCAAGCCTGCAACTCCGTTCCAGGGGACCCTTGGGCCCCCCAGGGTCCCCAGCTCACCCAACGCTGGAAGCAGCACTCCAGAGAAGAACCTGGGGACTCTCCACCCTGTGTCTGTCGGATGTCTGCTTCCCCCAGGGACTGGGTCAGAGCGGCTCCCCTTCCAGGCTGAGTGTGCACCCGAATGGGACAGGACCCAGAGGGCCACATCACGGTGCAGGGGGTGGGGCATGGGAAAGACCTGTGGGGGGATCCACACCCCCAGGAGGACAGAGAGACGAGACGGTGGGGGTTTCTGTGTTGTTCAGGGTGGTGGGGATGATTCTCTGGTAGGATGGATTGTGGAAGTAGCTTTACTTTAATGTTGGGCTTATAAGGTGATGGTGGTGTGTACGGGGAGACGAGTCAGCGAGGGAGGGAACAGGGGCCTCTTTGCTCCGGATGCAGACAGTGACCTAGACCCGAGGACGTCCCCAGGCACAGGAGGCTGTTCAGAGCTCCTGGGGTGATAGTGCCATGGAGAGCCTGGACCAGCCCAGAAAACCAGAGTGAATCGGCTCTTCCCAAAAGATGAATCTGCTTCACATGAGCTGGTCTATGACCCACCCACTCACCTCCACCCAAGAACCACAGGCTAGAGAGGGAATGGAAGGAAAGACCGAAAATGTCTCTTAAGGTGGGCAGGGAAGTACCCAGTCCCCACCTGAGCAAGGGGAAGAAGGGGAAGGCATGGGAAATGAGCAGATTCATGGAACAGACTCTGATCTGCAGCTCAGCTAACCCCATGAGCCAGACAATTCTCCTGAGGTCTCCTGCTCTGTGAGGACCTTATTAAGAGAGATATTTAATAGTAATTAAAAAAACATAACCAAGAGCTAAAAGACCAAATGCTGAAGCAAATGTGAAGGATGGAAAAGGATGGAGGAAAAAAAAAACACGAGGCACAATCAACACCAACAGAGAGCCGATAGTAAATTAGAAGTGACAAGAACAGAATGAACTTGGCTTCGCTGGAATTACCGACATTAGGGAAAGTGTGAGATAATCACAGCAACATGGAAGAAAAATACAGAGAGGACAATTAAGCAGTCGATAATACAAGTGGAGGACAAGTGAGTAATTGTTGCCCCTGTAGCAGAGACCCACTGATGGGAAGGGGGTTATTTAAAGAGAATAAAAGGGAGGGGGAAGAAAAGAAACTTCCCTGGAATGAATAAACAGAAGATCTTATCAGAAAATCTGAAACAGAAACAGCTCAAGATATATCTTGGTTGGGTTATTGGACCTTAGAGATAATAAAATAATCCTTTGGACGTGTAAACTGAAAACAAACAAACAAACCCCATCACCCAGGCTGACATCAGACTTCTCCTCGACAGTAGCCTCTGGTGTGGTGGGGGGAGCGTTTCAGACTCAGAATCCAGGGAGCAAGTTTGGGGTCTCTGTGCTTCTCAGGGCTCACCTATCCCCACCATGGGCTCAAATCAGAGAACAGCATCTGCAGCATTTTAAAGGGAAAACATTTGACCTCAGAGTTTTGTCATTTAAGTACAGAGCTTTATATTTAACTTCTGTCATTTAATTATAAATGCAAGAGTCATATATTCTCAAGTATGAAAGATCACTAATGAACACTTCTTGAAGCAATGCATAAATACATAATCTGGGCAAATTTAGGGATGAAAACCAG
Source organism: Alces alces (assembly GCA_015832495.2). Taxonomy (NCBI): domain Eukaryota; kingdom Metazoa; phylum Chordata; class Mammalia; order Artiodactyla; family Cervidae; genus Alces; species Alces alces. The sequence goes on from JADEYB020000018.1 coordinate 1,919,553, forward strand.
AGACAACAAATTCAACTTTAAATATCAACTCAGAAGAACAAGTCACTTATATTCATGAGGGAAAAGTGCATTGACTAAAAATTTTATACCCAGCTAAATCACCTTTAATTATCCAATCAGCTTTCAGGCCTTCTCCAGCCTGAAGGCGCTTAGGAGACAGGCTTTTTGAGCTTTTCTCAAAAATGAAACAGATGGAAAAAAAAAAGTACCTCTTTAGAGAATCAAAATAAATTACTAGGCTGTGAAGGCACAGGATTCTAGGGCCCAGCAATGAGCACTGAATCCTTTAAAAATCAGGACAAAATGAAAAATATTGTGTGAGCTATGGTATCAGACAAAATGTGCCTTTATAAGCTTTGACAATGTAAAACACAAATAATAGAGTTGGGAAACATCCGGAAACCTGGAGGTGAGGAGGGCTGGGCAGAAAGAATGTTTGAGTTCTCATCTTCCTCTGAGAGGAATCACAAAGTAAAATGAAAATATGTTGCAGGAAAACAATACCAACCTAAAGTTTTCATGTCATCATTTTCCTTTATCCCTGGAAAAATCTAGAAATATGATGCTGAAGGTCAAGAAACACACATTGTATTTGGAAAATCTGTGATGTCACTCTACGTAGAGACAGACGAAGACTGGTTTTGCTGGTCAGGGCCGCTCACCTGGGCAGGGGGCTGGGGCCTGGATCACACAGCACCTTCAGCCCCTCACGAGGAGTCTGTCCACACGCGGTAAGTGCCCTATCCGTCCTACTCAGGGTGTTTTGGACGGGGAATGAGGAACGGCTATAGCTGAGTGCATTCACCATCTTCAGCTCAGCAAGCTAGAAGAATAGGGGGACTTCGGTCCAGCCGGGTCCCCTGCCCTCCAGCTGCTCGTCCACACCTGGGATACACAGCACCTCCCTCCAGGTGAGCAAGAGAAGGACGGAGAGCCGGGGGCGTGGACGAAGAGGACAGGCAGACCCCCTGAACCACAGGGCTTGCCATCTCCCTGCCTAGACGGCCGGCTCCCTGAGGCCAGGAGCTCCGCCTCACACCCCCACCTCCCGCCCATGGCCAAGTGCAGAGCAAATGCTCAGCACCTGGTCCTGGCAGGAATGGATGGATTTAATTTGGTCATGCCTGCCAGGTACAGCCGCCCCCCACCCCCGCCCCCAATTCCCCTCTCCAATATGCCAGCCTCCCGGGTCCTGAGTGCCTGACAGAAAACTCAGTCCCTCACAATTAAACTGCTTTCGTTTCCCTTTATGAACTGAAGCCTGTTTAAATGACCTGAATTTCCATGCATTCCAGAGGCAGTTTGCTGGGGGTGCTCTTTTCCCTCACGTTTTCCTCTGTCCCCCTCCTGGGTTAAAGAAAACGTCAGGAAAATGACAGTGTAAGTGCTATTTGCCACTCTGAGCAGCTCAGGTTGCTTTGCAGATGATGGGGGGAGATGGGAGCTTCCAGAGCATTTGCTCCCAATAAAACTGCTGAAGCAAGGTCAAACATCTCCACGAGGAGATAAAATGTTAATAAATGGCGGCCGTTGTCCCACATTTCTGAATTTATGCAGTACATCTATATGGCATCGTTCTCTCCTTGGTTAAATCCAGTGAGTAATTTCTGACTGTATTCATTGCCGGAGGATATATTTCTTTAGAGTTAAATATCACTAGCTGTGCATTTTGATATGAGAAATGCAGTCTGCAATTTATAACCAACAAGATCGTCAGTGAATCTCAGGCTGTGCCGAGAAGCGGGCACAGAGAGTGTACGCGGGCTCCGCGTGTTTATTTTAGAATTCATTTGTGAGGAAACATCATTTCAAATTCCGCTGTCTGGTCCTCACTCAGGAGAGCGTTTTCCACCCGCAGACGTCCAGGCCCTTCTGATGCGGGGCCCTGGGGCTTCAGACGGGCCACTGCTTCCTTGCAGCTCCCCACCTGCTGTGGGTCGTGATTGGTGGGGACCAGCATCCTGCCCAGGTGAGGTGTGATGATGAGGCAAAGCCCGGAAGTGGACAGGTGAGGAGAGGCAGTGGCGAGCTGGGGGCAGGGCGGCCCTGACTCGGGGCCCTGCACTCGCGAGGGAACTAAGGCCTCTCTCGGGAGGACCTGAGACTGGAGGAAAGAGGTGATGCCCCGGGCTGTGCGGAGTGCTGCGGGGGCTGAAGACCCGGCTCCGGAGGGGCACAGGCAGCCAGAGCGGCCAGAACTGGTCCTCGGGTTGGGGAGCCCCCTCTCTCCCTCCGCTCTCCCCTCCCCCTTCCCTCCTCTCCTGCTCCCCACTCCTTTCCCTCCAGGCAGTGTCCAGGGTGGGGGCGGCGGGGGACACAGCAGTCCTTGCTAACCGGCCACAGACTTGGGGAACCCAACATACCAGCAGCCTCTCTCCATCCCTCCTTTGTTCCTTTGCAGTGAGTGTGTGTTCACCAGCGGGAATGCTCTGTAGAGGTCTAAGCTGGTCCATGAACTGTGCACCTTCCCTCCTGCAAGGCAAGAGCATGCAGGGTAGCCGGGAAGTGGGTGGATGGCGCAGCCGCCTGGGGCCACCCGGCTAGCCTGGAAGTGCTACCGCCGATGCCCTGCAAGACCCCAGGAGGTGTCCTAACCGGGGCCCCAGCACTCCCAGCCTAGTCGCGCTGTGGAGGTGATACCCCCAACCCAGGAGGCTTGCTGTCCCATGTCTGGGACCCAGCAGGGGCTGAGTGGTGGCCCTGGGACGCTGTCTGGGTGGCCGTGACCAGGGCTGTGTGTGGACACTCCCAGCTGCTGCCCTCGGGAGGTCTGGGCTGCCCACCAGAGGGGTCAGGGTGTCCTCACTGCCCACGCTGGGGTGCTGCTGTGGTAGCTTCACTCATTCTGCAGTCCTGGTGTGACCTCTGTGTTACTGTTTTAAGTTTTCCTGCCCCTGTGAGGGGCAAGTCACACCCCCCAGGGACACCAGGCTGGGTGGTCACAGCTGACTGTGAGTCCCTCTGGGGGCAGTGTCCCTGTGGTCGGGGGAGAGGTCGGGGGGCTGCCCGCCTTCAGGGTGTGGTACGCGGTACCATCTGGCTCCAAGCTCACCCCAACCCTCAGTGTTTGAAAACGGCCCAATTCTGAAGCCTCCTAACACATTTTATGGGTTTTCCTCTCTTGTTAATTTATGGAAAAATAGTTGTTAGCCATTTATCCACGAAAGGGCAGCCTGAGCCACAGCTGTAAAAATCCACTGGCAGGACAGCCTCTCCCCTGTCCATAAATGACCGTCTATTAAATGCAGACACCCTGGCAAGAGGGCTTTTCCTTATTAAAATGAGCCAGGGAGGTCCCCTCCTTTCCGAGGGAGCCGGGAACATCCCAGAGCCTGTGGGCAGAGGCCACGCGGTGCTGGTCACCGCTCCCCGGCCTGGCTCGCTGCGGGCCCGGCATGCAGAGCCCCAAGCGGGGGTGGCGCTGGCCAGAGCTCACCTGTGTGGTCACTGCCGCCGTGCGTCCCCATCCAGCTGAGCGGCGGCCCTTGCCCGGAGCTGGGAGACACAGGAGGACAGGAGGACCCCCCCAACACTCGCTGAGGCGTGGAAGTTGCTCTCGTGGCTCTCTGCCACCTCACGTCCCTTCCGTAAAGTGGGGGTGAAATGGGCAGACAGTACGGGCTCTACTTTGCTACCATCTGGAGCAGGGCTGCGGGGACCTTGCTAGGTGAACCACAAGGGGCAAGATGGATCTGGCTCCCATCCTCCCCTGCCCCTCCCCTTTTCCCTCTCATCACCCGCCTCACGAGCCTGAGTGATAATTCAGGGGCTGCTCGGAGGCAGTGCAGGTAGAAACCCCTGGGAGTATGGCACATAGATGGAACACCGGCTTCTGAACCCCTCGGAGAAGGCCGAGGGGGCTGCTGTTCTCAGTGGTGGATGCAACTCAGACCTGAATGCTGACTGTCTTCCCGGAGACCTTCCCAAGGTCACCCAGATAGCAGACAGCAGAGCTGAGCTGGGGCCGCTGGCCTTCAGGCCCCCTGGGCGGAGGGATGGAGACAGGATGAGGCACGTGGGGGGACGGGGAGGGCGCTGGCTCCCCAGGCACAGTCTCTCTCTCCCGTGATGCTCTGTCCAGTCTCTGCGGGACCCTTGGCTAGAGGGACGGGCGGTCTCCTGGACTGGGGCGAGGGATCACCCTTGAAAGTGAAGTCACTCAGTCGTGTCCGACTCTTTGTGGCCCCGTGGACTGTAGCCCTCCAGGCTCCTGTGTCCATGGACTTCTCCAGGCAAGAATACTGGAGTGGGCTGCCATTTCCTCCTCCAGAAGTCCCCGTTAGGGTGGCCAGAGCGGGGTTCCGAGATATCCCCGAGGTCAGGGTGTGCTTACTGTGTCTGGCCCTGTCTGTGTTTTCGTGGGATGCAAAGCCCAGGAGATCACTCCTGTGAACTCCTCTTCTCATGAAGGAGCCCAGAGCCCAGGCTGGCCAGGATGCCTGTCCACAGTGACCCAGCTCTGGGGCAGGGCAGGGGTCCACCCTGACACCCCTCTCAACTCCTTCACTGGCCCCTCTTCCTTTTACCTGAGCCGCCAGTGCCCAGGGAGAAAGAGCCAGGCGCCCCTCACTGCCTGACGGGGTCTCAGCTTCCCCAGCTGCCCATGGTCACGGAGTGCCCCATCTGGGGGAAGGACTGGTTACACGGTACGCGATCAGCCTGATGCCCCAGCGTCACTGAGAGCCACTTCCTCTCTGCAGGGTGACAGTGCTGACCGGCTAAGGTCGTCCCTGCGGGTCTCGGCGAGGGCGGCCAGGGGAGAAATCCTGCCAAGAGATGCAGAGAGCCCTGACCCCAGGCGCTGGAGCCCAACTTCCTGGGTGGATGAGGGGCTGTGTGCGGCCTGCCTGGTCCACGGCCTCCCCAGGCCCTTCTTCAGCCACGAGGGGCCCTGGTTGCGGGTGAGGGGACAGAGGGGTTTCCCACCTGGACCCAAGCCCCAGCCTGCCCGGCTCTTTCCCCACAAAAGGCCTGGGAGATGGATGGAGGTGATGAACCTGGGCAACTTTACAAAGATGACATTCTGCTTTAATTTTTGGTTCCTCATCAAAACGTCTTCCTGTCAAAATAACTGTATCAAGAGACACCCAGAAATTCCAGGAATACCTCGCTGGGGTCGGGAGCAGCGGGTAGACGGAAAGCCCCCAGGAGCTGCCCCAGCGCCCCTCGGGTGTGGGCTGGGAGGAGGGTGCCCCGTCCATCCTGTGTCCTTCAGGGCTGACTGTCGCGGAACCTCAGGAGCCTGGATCGGGGCCTCGATGTCCCCTCCTCCCTGCCGTCCAATGTGAGGGGCTACCAGGGTCCCTCAATAGGTCCACAAGGTGCAGACTGGAGAGGAAGATGGGAACCTCAGGTGACCCCCCAAAGTGATTATTTGCCCTACACCTGGAGAGACACACAAGCCCCAAGGAGCAGTGATGAGCACCATGTCTGGGGAGGGCAGACTTCTTAGGTTTGGACAAGCACAGACACAGGAATTCAGGGACACGAGGAGCCTGCCGGAAGTCTGCTGTCATACCAGGTGCTGAGCTGGGCGAGCAGAGTGCTCTGGAGCGGTGCCGGCGGGCCCTGCGAGGCCTCGGGGCTGGGCCCCACCTGCCAGCTGCTCCGGGATGAAGAGACTCAAGGTGGGCTTGTCTGAAGGGGATGAGGCTCACCCTCCCTCTGCCCCCCGCTTTCCTCCCCAGCGCCTGGCCCTGAGGCGCTCCTGTCACTTCTTAGGGGTGTTTCACCATCCAATAGCAAATGTATTTCACTAACACTGTAGAGAAGCAAAAAGTTAAAAGAAAGTAGTACTAATCCAGTCACTTAAGAAAACCTACCACCTCTTCTGTGTTTCCTTCTAGACCTTTCCTTTGTACCTAAAAGTGTGATGATGGGGGAGGGGGCTGCGCCTGGGCCAGGCTGCTCCAAGCACTTTCCGAGCAGCCCCCTGCACCACCGGCAGCCCCCGGGGCAGGCGCTGCTGCTCTGCACGTGGGCCAGTGGAGCTGAGCCTGTCACCTGCGGCCAGGCCTGTGGAGGGGGGCTGCTGGTCACGGAGCGCGGGGTCAGACCTAGGTGCCCGGGGCTGCAAACCCACGTCCCTGCTGCTGGAGAGGGGTGCCTCCCACTCACCCACACATTCATTCTTTCGTTAGTCCATTCACCCGTACCTTGTTGACACCCACTTTGCCCAGAGGCTGGACTTGACATGAAGTGAACACCAGGACATGAGATGAGCATTGCTGCCCACACTCACAGAGCCTTCCTGCCTCTGTGTGTGTGCATGCATGTGCACGTGTGTGGGGTGTGTGTGTGTGACTGTATATGGTGTGTATATGATGTGTGTGTGGTGTATATGGTGTGTATGAGTTGTGTGTGTGGTGTATGTGAGTGAAGTCACTCAGTCATGTCCAACTCTTTGTGACCCCATGGACTGTAGCTCACCAGGCTTCTCCATCCATGGGGTTTTCCAGGCAAGAATACTGGAGTGGGTTGCCATCTCCTTCTCCAGGGGATCTTCCCCACCCAGGGATCAAACTCAGGTCTCCTGCATTGAAGGCAGATGCTTTACGCTCTGAGCCACCAGGGAAGTCCTGTAAATGGTGTGTGTACAGTGTATATGTGGTATGTGCACTCTGTGTGTATGTGGTGTGTGTGTGAGTGTATATGGTGTGCATATGGTGTGTGTGTGGTGTGTACACTGTGTGTGGTATATATGATGTGTATATGGTGTGTATATGGTGTGTGTGTGGTGTGTACACTGTGTGTGTGGTATATATGGTGTGTATGTGGTGTGTGTGGTGTGTACACTGTGTATGAGTATATATGGTGTGTGTGTGGTGTGTACACTGTGTGTGTGGTATATATGGTGCGTATACGGTGTGTATGTGGTTTGTACACTCTGTGTGGTATATATGGTGTGTGTGTGGTATATGTGTGAGTGTATATGGTGTGTGTGTGGTGTGTACACTGTGTGTGTGGTATATATGGTGTGTATGTGGTGTGTGTGTGGTGTGTACACTGTGTGCGTAGTATATATGGTGTTTATATGGTGTGTGTGATGTGTACACTGTGTGTGTGGTATATATGGTGTGTATATGGTGTGTGTGTGGTATATATGGTGTGTATACGGTGTGTGTGGTGTGTACACTGTGTGTGTGGTATATATGGTGTGTATGTGGTGTGTGTGTGGTGTGTACACTGTGTGTG
>JADEYB020000018.1:1927091-1955163 GCA_015832495.2 Alces alces
ATGGTGTGTATGTGGTGTGTGTGTGAGTGTATACGGTGTGTGTGGTGTGTACACTGTGTGTGTGGTATATATGGTGTGTATGTGGTGTGTGTGTGGTGTGTACACTGTGTGTGTGGTATATATGGTGTGTATATGGTGTGTGTGTGGTGTGTACACTGTGTGTGGTATATATGGTGTGTATATGGTGTGTGTGGTGTGTACACTGTGTGTGTGGTATATATGGTGTATATATGGTGTGTGTGGTGTGTACACTGTGTGTGGTATATATGGTGTGTGTGTGGTGTGTACACTGTGTGTATGAGTATATATGGTATGTATGTGGTGTGTGTGGTGTGTACACTGTGTGTGTGGTATATATGGTGCATATACAGTGTGTATGTGGTGTGTACACTGTGTGTGGTATATATGGTGTGTGTGTGGTGTGTGTGTGAGTGTATATGGTGTGTGTGTGGTGTGTACACTGTGTGTGGTATATATGGTGTGTATGTGGTGTGTGTATAGTGTGTGTGTGGTGTGTGCAGTGTGTGTTTGTACACGGTGTGTATATGTGACCACAGACAATAAGCTAGTAAGTGCATAAACAAGATCAACCCTGAGTGCACAGAAGTGAGGCTCTGTGGGGAGCACCTGGGAGGCATTTGGGTCCAGGAAGACTCCTCCCTGGAGTCGTTTAAGGGGGAGACCCGTCATTCCAGGAAACACGGTCAGAGAGTATAGACGCTTTCATGGCTGGTGGCTCCGTCCAGGATTGGGTGCCTTGCTCCCTGGTACCCAGTGCTGCTGGCAGGGGCGCGTGGGTGCAGGTGGATGGAGAGTGATGTCCACAGCAGCCCCCCCGGGCTCTGCTGAGCACAGAGGCCCCCGAGCCCCAGCGCAGCCCTGGGCACTTCTGGGGAGCCTCTGGTGAAGGTAGGAGAGAGGTGCCCGGCAGGGGTGCAGAGACTCCAGCAACGCTGGCCAGGCCCGCCCTCGGCCGGGTGTCCAGGGCCAGGCCTGCCCCTGTCACTCAGGTGGCCTGGTCAAGGGCCCCAGAGGTCTGCGGGAGGCCCCCTTAGCGGGGTGCAGCGGGCTCAGGCTAATCGTCTCCCCCAAACCTCCAACCCACTGCCGCCTCCTGAACATCAGGCCCTCTGGCCGCAAATGCTGGCATTTTTCTTGGTGTGTTCCTCTCTCTCCCTGCTCCCCAATGTCCAGTTAACCAGCCCAGCTTGCTAATTTCCTGCTTGTATCTAAACCCCTCAGTTCTTCTTCCCCAGACTACCTGCCTTGATCAGGGCCACCGCCGTGTCTGCCCGGCCCTGTGTCTGCAGGGGAAGCCTGCCCACGCTGGTCACGGCTTGCCTTTCTCCCATGGCCTCTCCTTTGTGGTCGGCGCGGGCACCACCGAGCAGGCAGAGTAAGCGGTGCAGGTTGCTTCTTGCAGGTCTGCAGGCTGAGGTCCAAGGTCCCCCTCCTCCCTCCAGCCTCTCTGCCTGGCTCTCACTTCCCAAACAGGGTGCTCCGTCCTGCCCCAGGGCCTTGGCACCAGTTGTCTCCCCTGCATCTTCTGCACCTCCGTTGTTCAACTTGCAGGGCTCACGGGAACCCCGTGCCTTTTCTCCAGGGATCCTCCCTGACCTCATGTATATGTTAGTCGCTCAGTCGTGTCCGACTCTTTTTGACCCCATGGATGGTAGCCCACCAGGCTCCTCTGTCCGTGGGATTGTCTAGGCAAGAACACTGGAGTGGGTTGCCATGCCCTTCTCCAGGGGATCTTCCCGACCCAGGGATTGAACCCATGACTCTTACATCTCCTGCACTGGCAGGCAGTTTCTTCACCACTAGCCGGACCTGGGAAACCTGACCTCCTCAATTCCCCCTAAATTAAATACAGTCGGCTCACATTGACTCACTGGACTCAAACGTGTGTAATCTGTGTAAAGAGGAGACCAACCTTCCTCAACCAGGTTGTCTGCCAGGAGCTCCATCCCAGTCATCTGGACTCAGGACAGACGTGTGGCTTAGCATCACCCAATGGGGATGGGAAGAGACGGTCCACGTGTCAGAATAAAGCAGGGAAACTTTTATTATGCATCACCTCACTACAAAAAACAAAGAGCCATATTCCTTCATTGCCTGTTTACTAAGTAAGTCACTCATCAGACGTTTAAGGAGAACCCGCTAAGCATATAACCCTTTGCTATGTGCTGAAAACCCGATACTGTGTGAAGACAGGCCCTGGGGCTTCCCTTCTGGAGATGGTGGGCTGAGCAACGTGGAGCTGCAACCTCCTCGACACAACAAAGCAGCTTTTATTTATTTTTTCAAAACAGCTTTTTAGAATAGAAACCACAGCTCATGCAGAGCTGCAAAAAGTCGACAAGATACTGAGGCATTTCAAGAAAGAAGCAGAGTTCATACCTGGACCAAGTCCCTCTTGGTCATGCTGTCTAGTTCTTTTTATTCGTTGATGGATTCCATTCTCTCGTACTTTGTTGATGATATTGGTGTCTAGGCTTATGAGAGGCACTGGTCTGTAGCTATTCTTTTTTTTTTTAAATAATGACTTCAACTGGCGTTGATGTTAAGGAATTGCCAACCTCATAGAATGAGATAGGAAGTGTTTCCTTGGCTTCTGGTGTCTGGAAGAGATGTAAGGAATTGGTATCGTTTCCTTTTTAAATGTTCGATAGTATTTGCTAGCAAGCCACCTGAACCTGGTGCTTTTTTTTTTGGAACATTATCAATTATTTGATTCAGTTTCCTCAGTAAGTAGGAGCTACTCGTGATGTTTGAAGGAATTGGTTCATTTCGTTTAAGTTATCAAATTTGGTGTATAGAGTGGTTCATAGGATTCCTTTATCTTCCTTATAATGTCCATGAGATCAGACATGATGGCTCCTCTTAATTTCTGACATCAGCAATTTATGTCTTCTCCTTTATTTTCTTGATTTAGACTAGCTTGTTGTTCAGTCGCTCAGTTGTGTCTGACTCTTTGCGACACCGTGAATGGCAGCTTGCCAGGCTTCCCTGTCTATCACCAGCTCCCAGAGCCTGCTCAAACTCATGTCCATGGAGTCAGTGATGCCATCCAACCGGTGGCCAAGGTATTGGAGCTTCAACTTCAGCATCAGTCTTTGCAGTGAATATTCAGGATTGATTTCCTTTAGGATGGACTGGTTGGATCTCCTTGCAGTCCAAGGGACTCTCAAGAGTCTTCTCCAGCACCACAGTTTGAAAGCATCAGTTCTTCAGTGCTCAACCATAGTTTTGACTCTACAGATCTTTGTCGGCAGTGATGTCTCTGCTTTTTAATACGTGGTATAGGTTTGTTATAGCTTTTCTTCCAGCTAGACCAGCTAGAGGTTTTCAATTTTATTGATCTTTTTCAGGAAGCTGTTTTTGCTTTCATTGGTTTTTCTCTGCCTTCCAGTTTTCAGCTTCCATTGATTTCTGCTCTAATTTTCATTTATTTTTCTGCTTGCTTTAGTGTTCAATTGATCTTTATTTCTTCTAGTTTTCTAAGTTTGAAACGTAGATGGCTAGATTTAGGTTTTTCTTCTTTTTTAATGTGTTCATTAAACTATACATTTCCCTTTAAGCACTGCTTTCACTGCATTCCGTGAATTTTGATGTTTTGTTTTTATTAAATAAACTTAAAAAAATCTTAGAACAGTTTTAGGTTCACAGGAATATTGCAAAGATACAGAGAGTTCCCCTATATCCCATTTCCTTTATATTTGCATCTCACATTGATTTGGTGTCTTTATACCACAAATAAAGCAATATTGATAAAGTACTATTATCTAAAATCCATACTTTTTTTCCAACGTTTCTTAGTTGTTAAGCAGTGTGCTTTTTCTGTTCTTGGAACAGAAAAGTTGGTTATCAGGTCCTGCTAATCTCCTCTTGGGTGTGGCAGTTATTCACACTTCCCTTGTTTTTTATGATCTGGACAGTTTCGAAGAATACCATCAGGCTTTTTATAAAATGTCCTTTGATTTGTTGTATTTTCGTTTCCGTCTAGTTCACTTGAGCCTCTCTTGAGATTTCTATTTTTGTCTCATGTGTTATTTAGACACTTTGTTGCTTAATATGAAAATAATATGGGATTTCCAGCTACTTTTCTGCTATTTACCTCTGGTTTAATTTTACTGTGGTCTGAGAACCTAGCCTGATTTCTATTTTTAAAAGTGTACCAGGTTGTGTTTAGTGGCCTAGAACGTGGTCTTTTTTGGCGAATGTTTGATGAAAACTCGGAAAGAAATATGCATGGGGCTCTTGTTGGGTAAAATAGTCTATAAACGTCCATCAAATCAAAGCTGACGGACAGACTGCTCAGTTCAACTACGTTCTCACACGGACTGGGTCTACCTGTTACCAGCAGAAGACTGTCGAAGCCTCCAGCTACCACAGATAATTTATCCAGTTCTCCTTGAAGTTCTATCAGCTTTGCCTCGTGTATCTTGATGCTCTATTGTTAGGTGAATATGCATTTAGGATTCTTGTGTGTTTGTGGAAAATTGGACCCTTTATCAGTATGCCATCCCCCTTCTCACCCCTGATAATTTCCCTTGTTTTGACGTTACTTCTGTCTGAAAATACATACTTATTTCAGCTTTCTTTTGATTGGTATTGACACATCTTTACTCAACACTTTACTTTTTTTCTGGTTAAGGCAATATTTTTGTGTATTTTTATTATTATTTTATTTTTCACAGTATCCTTGTTGGTTACCTATCTTAGATACAGAAGTGGGTGCATATCAATCCAGTCCTTTTCTGTTGACCTCTCTGTGCCTTTATATTTAAAATGAGTTTCTCATAAACAACATATAGCTGGATCTTTTTTTTAAAACGCACTATGACTGTCTTTAAATTGGGGTGTTTGGACCATTCCAATTTAAAGTGACTACTGATGTAGTTAGACTCCTATCTGCTGTGTTTGTAACTATTTTCTACCTGTTGTATTTGTTTTTAGTTTCCTTTTTTCACTCTGATTTTTCTGCCTTTTCAGGTTTTACTGAGCATTTTATATGATTAAACTTTATGTCCTCTCTTAGCATATCAGTAGTCCTCTTTTTGGTAGCTGTCCTAGATTTCTCAATGTAGAGTTAAACATTTGAAGTCTACCTTCGTTAGCATGACACTGCTTCACACACAGTGTGGTTATATTCCCAATTCCTCCTTCCTGTCACTTATGATATTGCTCTCATTTATATTAATTATCTATATGCTGTATTATCCAATGGGCTTCCCTGGTGGCCCAGCGGTGAAGAATCTGCCTGCCAATGCAGGAGACGTAGGTCCAGTTCCTGGACTGGGAAGAGCCCCTGGAGGAGGAAATGGCAACTCACTCCAGTATTCTTGCCTGGAGAATTCCATGCACAGAGGAGCCTGGCAGGCTGCAGTCCATAGGGTCTCAAGAGAGTCCAAACATGACTTAGTGACCAGGCAACAATGTATTACTCAATACATTGTTACTATTTCAAGCAAATTATCTTCTAGATATGTGAAGAATAACATATAAAGAACTTTGCCTTCACTCCTTTCTCTGATACTCTTCTTTATGTAAATGAAGTTTGTGACCTCTGTCCTATTCCTTCTTGCAGAGTGGGTTGGCTGGCTATGAATTCCTGCCTGTTTTTATCTGAGAAAGGAGAGGAAGTTCCATAAGAACAATAACAACCACCACAGTGATAATTGGTTTGTTTTTTTATGACAATTTATGGTTTATAGGAGTCTTTCCCTGACCTCCTTTCCCCCAGGGAGCTAATTGTTTTATCCCTGCCCCCTACCGTCGTCTTCTGTATTTTCTGTTTTGCATCTACTGAGACTCTCTGTAATTGCTGACTTATTCTGCTGTCTCTTCCACCAGACAGTGAGTCATTAAAGGCAGAGACTGTGTCTGTTTAATTGTTTCATCTTCATAAACCTGACACAGTTTCTCAGTATATGTATTTTTAATTAATAGACAATTTTTAGAGCAGTTTCAGAGTTACAGAAAAATGGAACAAGATAGCACATAGAGTTCCCATACACCTCCATCCCCACATACTTCTCCTCTTACTAATGTCTTGCATGAGGGTGGTACATTTGTTATACCTAATGAACCAATATTAATATACTATTATTAACTAAAGTTCATAGTTTATTTTATTGCTCACTCTTTACGTTGTGAATCTCTCTGGGTTTTAACAAATGCACAATACCATGCACCCACTATTCCAGTATCATTCAGAGTGAGACTGTTTCACCATCCTACAAATCCCCTGTGCTTCACCTGTTCATCACGCCCTTGCCCTTACAACTCCCCATCACTAAACTTTTACTGTCTCCATGGTTTTCTTAGAACGCCACACAACTGGAATTATACAAGAGTAGCCTTTTCAGAATGGCTCCTTTTACTTAAAAGTGTACATTTAGGGTTCGTCAATGTCTTTTCATGGCTTGATTGCTTATTTGTTTCTAATTGTAGAATAATAGTTTAATGTATGACTATATTACAATTTGTTTATCCATTCACCCATTGAAGGAGTTCTTAGTTGCTTCTGGTTTTTGGCAATTGGCAGTTGTGAATAAAGCCACTATCAACAGTTGTGTGAGGATTTTTGTTGCTGTGGACATATTTTTAACTGCTTTGTGTAAATATCAAAGAGCATTATTACTGATCATATGGCAAGATTATGCTTATCTTTTTAAGAAACTGCCACTGCGGAGTGGCTGCACCATTTGCACCGTGCAGCTAAGAATGAATGGCAGTTTCGATAGTTTCACATCCTTGTTAGCATTTAATGTTGGTGATGTTCAGCATTTTGGTCATTTTAATAGGTATGTAGTGAGGGTATCACATTGTTTCAATCTGAATTTCTCTAATGACAAGTGATGCTAAAAATCTTATTTACAAACTTGTTTTGCCATCTGTATATCTTTTAAGGTGATATTTGTGTGCAAATATTTAGTTCATTTTTTAAAACTTGGGTTGTTTTCTTATTGTTGAGTTTTAATAATTTTGGGAAACTGAGTGAAACAATTCCTTTGTATGTTTTACATTCAAAGATACATGTCTTTTTATCAGATATGTGTTTTGAAACAATTGTCTCCCAGTATGAGGTCTCTCTTTTCATTCTTTTAACAGTATTTTTGAGAAGTGGAATTTTTTCAGTTTCAATGAAATTCAACATGCCAGTTCTTTCATGGATCATGCTGCCATCTGAAAAGTCACCTACACACCCAAGCTCAAGTAGAGCTTCTTTTGTGCTATCATCTGGAAGTTTTACAGTTTTGATTTTCACTTAGGTCTATGATGCATTTTGAATTAGTTCCTCTGTTAATGGATTTATCTAACTTTTTGCACATGAATGTCCAGTTGGTCAACACTATTTGTTTGAAAAGACAATTCATCATTGAATTGTCTTCGCTCATTTCCAAAGATCAGTTGCCTGCATTTGTGCTGGTCTGTTTCTATGATCTCTGTTGTGTCCTATTGGTCTCCTTATTCTTCCACGAAAATCATGCCCTCCTGATTGCAGCTTTATAGAGTGCCTTGAAGTCAGGTGGTATCAGTCATTCAACTTTGTTCTTTTTCAGCATTGTGTTGACTATTCTGGGTCTTTGCTTTCCCATATAAAAATCAAAACCAGTTTGTATCACCAAATAACACTAAAATTTTGATTGGGGTTGTATGGGTCAAGTTAAAAAGACTTGACATCTTAATCTTATCCATGAAGATAAAATATGGCTCCACTTATTTTTTATATTCTTTGATTTCTTTCATCAGTTTTGTTGTTTTCCTCATATCATACAAATCCTATATAAAGTTTGTCAGTTTTATATGTGATATTGGATTTTATGGTGATAATGTCAATGATACTGTATTTTTAATTTTAAAACCAACTGTCCCTGGCCCTTATATAAGAAAGCAATTGACTTTTGCATAATAACTTTGTACTGTATAACCTTTCTTTATTGCTTCATTGTTGATTAATTCCAAAATGTGTGCATGTGTGTGTGTCGTTAACATTTTCTCCATAGGCCATCATTTCATCTGCAAGCAAGGGCCATTTATTTCTTCTTTCCCAATCTGTAAATCTTTTATTTCTTTCTCTTGTCTTATTGCATTGGTCAGGGCTCTGAGTATAATGTTGAGTGTAACTGGTGAGAAACCAGATTTGATAACTAATAATAGTCGTGGAATTGTTCATAATGTTCCTTTATTAACTTTTTATGCCTATGGAATCTTTAGTGGTTATTCTTTCATTTCAGGTGTCAGTAATTTGCATCTATTTTTATTTCTTGCTTAGCCTCACTAGAGGTTTATCACTTTTATTCATCTTTTCCAAGAACCAGATTTTAGTTTCACTGATTTTCTCTAGTTCCTCTTTTCAATTTTATTGATTTCTGCTCTTATTTTTATTTCTTTTCTTACGCTTATGTTAGATTAGATTCTCTCTTTAAGAGTTTCCTAAGGCAGTAGCTTAGAAGATTGATTTTTCCATCTTTTTTTTTCTTTTCTAATGTATGCATTCAATACCATAAATTTTCCTCTAAGCGTTTAGAAATATTTTAAAATTTTTTCTTTAGACTTGCTTGATCAATATATTATTTAGCAGTGTCTTGTTCACTCCAAATATTTTGAGATTTTCCAGTTAGCATTCAGTTAATGATTTCAAGCTTAATTTTATTGTGGTATGTGAGAATGCTTCCTATGAATTATATTCTTTTAAATTTGGTAAGGTGTGTTTTATGGTCCAGAATGTCTATCTTGGTTAATGTCCCATGTGAGCTTGAAAAGAATATGTATTCTGCTGTTGTTGGGTGCAGTATTCTATAAATGTCAATTAGGCCCAGTTGATAGATGATGCTGTTCAGATCAACTATGTCCTTTCTGCTTTTGTACCTGTGAGGCCTATCAATTATAATAGAGGGGTATTGAAGTCTCTAACTCTAGTGGATTTGTCTATTTCTCCTTGTAGTTCTATCAGTTCTTGCCTCGGTTTTGACATATTTTGACACGGTTGTTGCATATTTGACATACACATTAACGACTCAAGTATTTGTGAAGAATTGAATCTTTTTATTATTATGTAAACCTCTCTTTTTTCCTGGCACTTTTTCCTATTCTGAAGTTTGTTTTGTCTAAAATTAATAATATAGCTACCTAAACTTTCTTTTGATTAGTATTATCCTGGTGTATCTTTCTCCATTCCTTGACTTTTAATTTATCTGTCTTTATATTTAAAATGGATTTCTTATATATAGTATGTAGTTGAATATTTTTCTAAAATCTGGTCTGATAGTATCTGCCTTTTAATTTGTTTATTCACATTTACAGTGATTATTGATCTGGTTAAATTAATATCTACCATGTTTAAAATTTTCTGTTAATCACATTTGTCAGCTGTTTCCAGTTTATTAAATTTTGTCCTCTTCTTCTGCCTCCTCTGGTTTCAATTGAGTATTTGATTATTCCATTTTCTGTCCTCTGTTAGCATATCAACTATATTACTTTAAAAAAAATTAGTGCTTTTCCTAGAGTTTGCAATATACATCTATAGATAATCTAAGGCCACCTTTAGACTACAGCACGTTAATGTTTCAGAGTCATGTAGGTTTCTTATAACAGAGGGTTCTGAATTCTTCCTATTTTTCATGACACGGATGTCATTCACTTCATTTATTCATGTGCTGTAATCATTCAATGAGTGTGCATGTTGCTCAGTCATATCCAACTCTTTGTGACCCCGTGGATTGTAGCTGGACAGGCTCTTCTGTTCATGGAATTCTCCAGACAAGAATACTGGAGTGGGAGATCCCTTCTCCAGGGGATCTTTGCAACTCAGGGATCAAACCTGCATTGCAGGCAGATTCCTTACTGGCTGAGCCACCAGAGAAGCCCAATCGCTCAATACATCATTGCTATTATTACTTTGAACAGTTATTTCTTAAACAAATTAAGAGTAAGAAAACAAAAGATTTCATTTTACCTTCATTCTTTCTCTAATACTCTTCTTTTAGATAGATCTGAGTTTCTGACTTGTATAACTCTTTTCTTGGGAAAATGTCTTTTGTATTTCTTAAAGGGCAGACCTTCTGTTGAAAGATTCCCTCTTTTTTTTTTTTTATGTTGTCTAAGGAGGTATTTCTCCTTCACATTTGAAAGCTAATTGTGCTGAATGCCAAAATCTAGGTTGGTGGGTTCTACTTTCAACACCTTGAATATTTGACTTTAATCTCTTCTTTACATGCATGGCTCCTGATGAGAAATTTGATGTTAAGTCTTATCCTTGTTTCTCAAAAGGGTGAGTTCCCCCTCTTGTTTCTTTCAAGATTTTTGTCTTTAATGTCCTGCAATTTGAGTTTAATATGCTTATGTGTAGATTTTTAGTATTTATCCTACTTGGTGTACTCAAAGCTTCCTTGATCTGTGGTTTAATGTCTGTTATTAATTCTGGAAAATGCTTAGCCAGCTTCACTTCAAATATTTTATATCCTCTATCTTCTCTCTTTCTTGTCTTTCTGCTATTTCCATTATACATATCAAACTCCTTTTGTAATTATTTCACATTTCTTGGACATTCTGTTCCCTATTTTCCCATACATTTTTCTCTTCCTAATTCGGTTTTCAAATTTTTATTGACACATTATTCAAGAACTTCTATTCTTTCTTTGACCGAATCTGCTCTATTGTGATAGCCCACCAAAGACATTTCTTTCAGTTAAAATACATCTGATTAATATCACATCTCTTGATTCTTTCTCAGACTCTCCATCGCTTTCATTAAATTGGCCCATCTGTTCTTGAATGCTGTCTCCTTTTTCCATTAGCACCTTTAACATATTAATCACAGATATTTTAAATTCCCGGTCTCATAATCCCAACATACGTGTTGTGTCTAAGTCTAGTTTTGATGCTTAACTTCGTTTCTTCAGACTATGTTTTTCCTTGAATTTTAGCAAGATTTTCTTTTCTTTTCTTTTTTTCTTGAAAGCTGGAAATGCTGTGTCTGGTAATAGCAGCTGAGGACATTAGGGTTTAGTTTGTGCGGCTCTGCCTAGGAGCCGGGCTGTGTGCAGTGCTTTCTGATGCACCGGATCTCCTGTTTTCCTTTTTGCTGGTTGTTTGCTCTCCTGTTGTCTTGGGTTCACCCGAGAACTCCTTGTTAAACAGTCTGTATTTTGCAGCTCTTTTTATTGTGAAATAAAGTGAAAGTGTTAGTCACTCAGTCACGCCCAACCTTCGCAACCCTGTGGCCTGTAACCCACCAGGCTCCTCCAGGCAAGAATACCGGAGTGCATTGCGCCATTTCCTTCTGCAGGGGATCTCCCCACCTCAGGGACTGAACCCGGGTCTCCCACGTCGCAGGCAGACTCCTTACCGTTTGAGCCACCATGGAAGCCCCATCTGCTACATATGGGAGCCCTGCTGGGGGTAAGGCAGCAGGCAGGGGAAGTGTTCTATGGTCTCATGAGTACATTTCAGGTTTTATTATTGGGCCTGAGTTCTTGTGCTGTGACCCCCAGATACGTTTTTAGTCTTTTTTTTAATTTTCACTTGAGTGAGACAAGAGGGCTGGAGGTCAGAATAAGGATCTGACAAAGCTGTTTCCCTTGGGGACAAGGTTTGTTAGAGAAACATAACCTACTGTGTATGTTCGGTTTTTCCCCCTGTCCCTCCCTGACGCACAGTATTTCTTTGATCTTCAGAGCTTCAGTCTGAGAGCCAGCTGAAGTTCCTAGAGGTACAGTTTACAAAAGACCGGTTCCCTCCAGCAAGCCCACACTCCGCCTCCAGAGACTCATCAGTCACTGCTTAAGTGTTTTGCCAGTCCCTAGCTCAGCGGGCTTCTGCTCCCAAGCAAGCTGATCTCAGCTCTGAGGCTTTGCATCTGTCTCCCCAGTTTGCCCTGGGACCTCAATTCTCTGACGGAGCTAAGTTGTTGATTTTCAGCTTGCTCTGTTTTTTTTTCATGTTGTGAAGACAGGAGGGATGACCTCCAAGTTCTTTTCATGCTGAAGATGAAGCTGGAAGTCTCTCTATGTGTTTACAGAGGCACAACGTGTAATCACACGGGCCCAGCAGGTGCTTCCCTACGGCCCCCTGGAGGAAAGAGAGAGATGCTCATCGCTGGTCCTAGGTTCCTGGCTGGTGAAATGCCCTCCTCCCTCTTTCCTTCCTGGCCTGGTGGAGGAATGGGGACAGGATGCCACGAACACTGCCGCAAACGGTAGGGCTCACAGGCCAATCACAGTACCGCTGCTGTTAATAAACCTTCCTCTGGGCGTGATTCCATCCGTCAGTGTCAGCCCTGAATAAAAGGCTGCGGGATCTGTCTGGACTGTGTCTGCATGTGACCCAAGTGTGATGGGGAGTGGAAACGGTCAGAATCCCTCCCCAAGTTCAGCCAGACCCGTTCAGCAGGAAGGTCACACGCAGGGAAGAGGGGGAGGAAGCGCGTGGCGGAATGCTGTGACTTCTGTCTGAGTGGCGAGCCTGAGTTTGGGGCTACCCTTTGGGTGGGTCCCCCATGGGGACCACCCTGCCCCAGCCCCTCTCCTCCTCCCTGCTCTCAGCCCCCGACCGGTAACATCCCTCTGTACGGATGTCCTCCACCCGAATGCTCGCACCCCAGCCAGGGCGATCTCTAAGGGGACAGAAGGGCTGCTTCCTCATCCTCCTGAGAGGGGCAAGGGCAGCCCACATTCCTGAACCACATCCCGGCTCCTCCCTGGGCTGAGGCCTCGCCCATTTGCCTGTCCTCCTGTGTTCTGACCACACAGCCTCCCTGTCTCTGCTCAAACCCCCCAAGCTCTCTGCCCTGAGCTTTCCTCGCCCGGCTCTCTGCCCTGCAGGCCCCCCGAGCCTCGCCCCTGGGCTCCCGGCCCTGGTCTGGGCTGCTCTCTGTTCCCACGTCCCTCCCCGGCGTCGCCCTCCCAGCCAGCCCCGCGCCGGCGCCCCTGTCCCTGTGGACTTGGGTGTTCCCAGCCTTCCCCTGCCCGGCGCTGTGCAGAAGGAGGGCAGTCACCCCCTTACACATCCCAAGTCACAGAGCAGCAAAGCCAGCCCGGGCCCTCGGGTCAGCGCCGGGATGAGCGCTTTCCTGTTTTATTTTCTTTCTCTTGCCCTTCAGCAAATAAGGGTCTGTCTTGCTCACCTCTGTGTTCTCAGCACCTAAAGTGTCTCTGACCCACTGCGGACCTTCAGAACCGATTCACTGAACAAAAGAAGGAAGCTGACGCTGCTGTCCTTTAACAAGGGCCAAGACCCCATAGGTCGGGGTGGATCTGGGGACTGCTGCATCCACACTCCCCCTGAGGGGCTACCATCCACCTCTTTGGAGGGCATGGGGGATGCTGTCTCTAGACCCCCACATGGAGGAGGCAGGAGAAAAAGGCTAGATTCTGGGAGAGAGCGCGGGAGTGGGGGAGAATGCGAAGTCGATCAAAACCCCTTTTACAGTTGCGGCTGTAAAACTTTATAGAGATTTCTCCACACACGACATGAATAATAACCACGCTTTCTTTTCAGTAATTGCCAAGCCCACAAGCCCATGAGGCCCTTTGCGGGCAGGATAATCGCCGGGCGCCGGCCGCGGGTGGGAGGCCCCGCAGAAGGTGCTCGGTGCCCAGGCAGGCCTGGGAATCGGGCGGCCGCTTTCAGAAGGAGCCAGCTGGCATCTGCCCGCCTTCCCCCTCGGTGGGGCTCAGGCTGCCGGCCGGGTCCACAGCAACCTCCAGCGGCCGGGATGGGATAGCTCTGGCCTGGTCCAGAGCCTTCTCTTCTCCAGACTGAGGGGGGATGGATCCGAGATGACCTCACACCCCTTGGGGGCTCGATTCTCCCACCACTGATGGGCAGGGGGTGTGGCTCTCCCCTCCCAGCTCTGGGTCTTACTCTCTCAGCTGTTAGGGGGTTGAGGGGGGGGCGGGCGGGGAGGACCAAGCGGCTCACTCAGGGAACTCAGTCCACACCCTGAGCCTGAGCCTGGGGGCGGGTAAGCCATGCTGACCAGGAAGCTGGGGTCCCGGCCTGGGTGGTCAGGGGTCAGGGGCTAGGAGCAGCCAGGAGAGGACACCCCCTGTCCCCCTGCTCCGTCCCACGCCTTCCCTGCACGGCCCCTTTCTATCACCTACAATAAGGCGGCTTCCTTAGAAGGTCTCCAGACCGGGCTCACTATACCGAGACGGCAAGTTAAACGGTCTCTTCGCCCCCGTCCTATTTCCGTTTCCAGATTTTGTGATGTCACAGGTTGTCTTCCAGGTGCCGCGCTGCGTGGCAGCCGATCACGCAGGTGGTAACGTGTGATGCAGGCGTGGGCTCCCAGCTTTGGACGCCCGGACCGCGGGGCTGGCAGCACGTCTGCGCGTGCGCGGGGGACACCGCTCACCTGGCGGCTGGCAAAAGGCAGCGTTGGGGAGGAGACAGACTGTTCAGGCTCGCGGGCGCCCTGCCCGCAGCCAGGGTGGCTTCCGCACGGATGGACAGGGCGGGTGCCCTCCCCGACAGCCTGGAGCTCAGCTGATGTGTATGTGTGTGTGTGTGTCAGGGAGGTTGTGCATGCACGCATCTGAGAGTATGTGTGTGTGCCTGTGTGTAAGTAGATGTGTGTGTATCGGTAATTGAATGTTTGTGTGTGGGTGGGTGTATATTTGCATGTGCACATGGAGGTGAGTGTATTTATCTGTACATGTGCAGGTATGTGTGTGTGCCTGTTTGTGTACATCTACACATATGTGAGCCTGTGCACCACACACGTTTGTGTGCATGTGCATAGACCCGACTGTGCATGACTGCACATGTGTAGTGTGTGTGCACTTGTGCATGTTTATACACATGTATATGTGTGTGCATATAAGAATGTGTGTGTTCACTCATGTACATGTGTGGGTGTGCATGTATGCTGCACACATGTTTGCGTGTGTACATGTATATATATGAGAGCACATATGCATGTATTTGTGTGCATGTACATATATGAGTGCTTGCACATATACTGCATTTGTGTTTGTGTACATGCATGTGAGCATTTGTACATATGCATGTATTTGTGTGCATGTGCATATGCGAGTGCTTGCACATATAGTGCATTTGTGTATGTGTACATGTGTGTGAGTGTTTGCATATATGCATGCGTTTGTGTGGGTGTGTACATGCATGTGACTATGTGTGCACATCTCAGAGAAGAAAGGAGGGGCTGCCTCACTTGGAGGCACGTCCCTGTAGTTACCTTGCAAGTGAGCCTACAGCCCAAGCACCTCCCCTAACGAAGCCTCACCCTGGCACTGTCCCCAGGGCCTCCCTCCCGGCACCGTCCCCACCTGGAGACCTGGGGTCTCCCTGCCCAGGGCGGGTCCTCGGAGGGGCCCGCCTGCCTTCTGAGCTGGCTCCTGCAGCCATGCCCTCGCCTCTCCCCTCTGGTACCTGAGATCTCTGGGGCCTGGAGCGCCCAGCGCCCCCCTCCTGGAGCCCGGACCTCTTTGGGTCACCGTTGCAGAGACACTGGCTCGCAGCGGTCATCTCACCCTCCCAGCTGGGCTGTGAGCTCCCTGGTGACAGAGGCAGCCTTATGCTTCTTGCCTCCCTCCCCTCCCCACTTCATCCGTGGGGAAAACCCTTCAGAAACAGGGACTCACCTGCCTGGCTGAAGACTCGGGCAAAGCTGGATTCAGGGCCTTTCTCCAGGCGCTGCCCCGTTTGTATTCCATGTGGCTCCAAATGGAGCAGATCCTTTGGTCAGAGGAGAGTCATCCATGCCTCCTCCCACCCTCTCCCCCAACGAGGGAGCTGCCGCAAGCACTCCCCATCTGGCCTTTCTAGGATGCGAGTCCTCCCTTCTTGGATGGACCCCGAGTGGGACCCCAGCCCCCCAGGCGAAGCCTGGCAGCAGGGTTCCTTTGAGGCTTTGTGCCCTCTCTCAAGCCTCAGACCTGAATCCGCAGGGAGGCCCAGCCCAGATTCAGCAGTTTCCTGGTAAACCAACACCCAGCTCCAGAGCATGTCTGTGGTGGGCTCATTTCACTGTCTGGGGTATTTTCAAGGCCCCTCTATGAGGTCTGTGTGCATCCTTCCTCCTTTCATGTGGCTCAGTATGCTTTCATCGTCTGGATCCACCACATTCCCCAACCCCCTGGATGGACACGTGGGCTGTTTCACCTTCCGGCAGCAGCGAGCCTGTGTCTGCAGTTCATTTCAGTTCAGTCACTCAGTCGTGTCCAACTCTTTGCAAACCCATGGACTGCAGCACGCCAGGCTTCCCTGTCCATCACCAACTCCTGGAGCTTATTCAAACTCATGTCCATGGCGTCGGTGTTGCCATCCAGCCATCTCATCCTCTGTCGTCCCCTTCTCCTCCTGCCTTCAATCTTTCCCAGCATCAGGGTCTTTTCCAGTGAGTTGGCTCTTTGCATCAAGTGGCCAAAGTATTGGAATTTCAGCTTCAGCATCAGGCCTTCCAATGAATATTCAGGACTGATTTCCTTTAGGATGGACTGGTTGGATTTCCTTGCAGTCCAAGGGACTCTCTAGAGTCTTCTCCAACACCACAGTTCAAAAGCATCAGTTCTTTGGCACTCAGCTCTCTTTATAGTCCAACTCTCACATCCATACATGACTACTGGAAAAACCATAGCCTTGACTAGATGGACCTTTGTTGGCAAAGTGATGTCTCTGCTTTTTAATATGCTGCCTAGCTTCATCATAACTTTTCTTCCAAGGAGTAAGCGTCTTTTCATTTCATGGCTGCAGTCACCATCTGCAGTGATTTTGGAGCCCAAGAAAATGGTTTCTCACTATTCCCATAGTTTCCCCATCTATTTTCCATGAAGTGATGGGACCAGATGCCATGATCTAGTTTTCTGAATGTTGAGTTTTAAGGCAACTTTCCCCCTCTCCTCTTTCACTTTCATCAAGAGGCTCTTTAGTTCTTCACTTTCTGCCATAAGGGTAGTGTCATCTGCATATCTGAGGTTGTTGATATATCTCCCAGCAATCTTGATTCCAGCTTGTACTTCTTCCAGCCCAGCGTTTCTCATGATGTACTCTGCATATAAGTTAAATAAGCAGGGTGACAATATACAGCCTTGATGTACTCCTTTCCCGATTTGAAACCAGTCTGCTGTTCCATGTCCGGTTCTAACTGTTGCTTCTTGATCTTCATACAGATTTCTCAGGAAGCAGATCAGGTGGTCTGGTGTTCCCATCTCTTTCAGAATTTTCCGCATTTTGTTGTGATCCACATAGCCAAAGCCTTTGGCGTCATCAATAAAGCAGAAGTAGATGTTTTTCTGGAACTCTCTTGCTCTTTTGATGCAGGTTTGTGTTTTGCTATTGATACAAGTCACAAGGAACACATGTGTCCAGGGGCCTCGGGAACAACCCTGACCTCTCAGAGACCCACTCACTCTGTCCCCATCAGCTTCAAAGCTGCTGAACAGGGCACTGGATCTGCAGTTTCCCGCCCACAACATCTCCAAAGACCCCCCACCAGCGACCTCCCCAGGGAGGCAGCGGGGTTGTGCTCTGTGATGCATGGCCCGCAGGTGAAACAGGTGAATTTCCCACCCAACCTCCCTTCTCCTGTGTTCTGGCCGCAGGCTTGAGGGGGAACGCAGTTAAGGCAGGCCCACCGCAGAGCACCGCTCATTCCAGGGCTGGGGGAGGCCCTCCATCATCGCCGTGACAGATGGAGAGGACCTGAGTTCCCTCCCTGTGTTCTAACAAGGCTCCGGGCTCCACGCAGTCTCTCTTATTTGTCAAGGGGAAGAACAATGGGGCCGCGAGTCGCCCACCTCGTGTGGGATGCGGTCCACTCTGTCAGCTTCTGCACGAGCCTTGTTTTTGCCGCCCACGCACGCGCCCCAGTAAAATACCCATGCGGTGTTACCTCCCTGGCTAGCAGCAGACTCCGGCAGCGCTGCTCGGAGCAGAAAGGGGGGCCTGCCAGATATACAAACACCGCATGGGCACGACATAAATAAGACACCACCGACACACAGGCAACCAAGAGCAGAATCCAGTCTTCATGCCGCGTAAGGGCACAAGCGATGAAGAGCATCGCCTTTCATCGCCCCGGGCGGGGGCCTGTTCTGGACATTACTGTTTGCAATTAACATGATGTTTGGAGTCCCGTGGTGTGTCCGCAGCCCGCTCAAGGACTGGGGTCATGGGAAAGGCAGGCTGCACGTCATCTGTTACTGAACAAGATGACGATTGGCTCCAGGAGGCTGGAGGAGGGGCCGCACCTCCTTGCTTCAGGTCCTTGCTGTGTGCCCGGGACCCCCATCTCCAGCGCCAGGCACACCGCGCTGCTTCCTCCTGCCCAGAGATCTAGAGTGGTTACAAGGCCACTGGCTGGCAGGTCTGGGCGGCTCTGTCCCTGGGGCCCTCCCCCGACTCCTCCCTCCCTGCGCCCTCTGCACTGGCCACCCCCCACCCCCAGACAAAGTCCAGGGCTAGCCCAGGTCAAGACGGAGCATCTGCATGGAGGCTTCTGTTCCTCCGTCCTTCTCTTGTGGGTGGACCTCACAAATCCAGCTCTGCTCTCGTCGCCCCTGAGCCTGGACTCCTCCCACTGAGATTTGCAAGCAGGACTTTTTTAACGAAACAAAGCTGGCATGTGAGAGCAGCCCACTTGGTACTCGTGGCTCAGAGTATATTCTCTACAAAGGCACCTGGGAGAGCAGAGGACCACACGTTTATTCACCAGCATGCCCCTGAGCACTTGGCTCTGGGAAGGCATTGAGCTTGCCCTCCCAGGCACCTAACAACAAAGTACATACCATCCCAGTCACAGAGGGGCTCGTGGTCCAATGGGAGGGGATTCACTGTGGCTGGGGCATAATGGATAAGGTGAGAACATGAAGGAAAGATGCATAAACTCCAAAGAAAGGAGAAAGAAAGCAGCTGTGTTGGGGATATTTAAGCTGGGTTTTGAGGGATGAATAGAAGTTTGTTAGGTAAAGGCCAAAGCATCTTCAAAGGCTCAGAGGCACAGAGCAGAAGAAGCTCATATGCGTGTACATGTATGTGTGTACATGTGTCTGTGTGCATGTGTCTGTGTGCATGTGTCTCTATCTATGTCTGTTTATATGCATGTCTGCGTGTGTGTATGTGTATATGCATGTATGTATGTGCTTATATATGTATGTGTGTGTCTATGTCTCTGTGCATTTATGTGTATATGTGTGTGCCTGTGTCTGTATATGTGTGTATATGTACTGTGTGTATATATGTGCATGTGTCTCTGTGTATGCATGTGTATATGTATATATGTATGCATGTGTAGGGGTGTGTGTGTGTGTGTGTGTGTGTGCGTGCGTGCAGGGGACAAAGACCCGGTCATCCAGATGTCTGTACCTCATGTTAATTTTACTCGTCCGCCTTCGAGTGTGATTACATGCAGTTAAAACAGGGCACTGGGGCCTCTGGAAAAAGCCCTGGACTCTGGTCAGCAGGTCAGGAGGGCTGCGTCCTGCCAGGCCGTGGATCAGAGCCTGGATCCTTACTTGAGAAGTGGGCAGACCCTTCTGGAGTACCTTGCACCTCTGGGGTCTTACAGGAAGTTCATAGACTTTCTCCAGCACACTCTGGTTATACTGGTCTTGTCATAAAGTTAACAAGAGCAGGGAGAGGATGAAAAGACCTTTGATTTATTTTACTTTATTTTTTTTCCAGTTTGTAAAATCATGCCTTCTGAGAGCACATAGCCTCCAGGCTTGAGCACAATATTTAAAAACATTCAGTTAAACAACTCTCAGCGGGCTTTCCTGGGGCTGGGTGAGCAGAGCTGCCCCAGAGGCGGCCCCATTGGGGCCGGGGGAAACCAGGGCTGGCGAGGCTGTGGGCCTGCCCGTCTGCATGGGGACCACGGAGACCACGGGGCCGGATGTGTGAGTGTTCAGGTGCCAGAGCTGCGATGCTCAGCCAGGCAAGACGGCCAACTCGGGTCAGAGCTGATTGGAGGCAGGCAGATGGTCAGGCTCCACAGTCAGGGGTTGTAAACAGACAGGCAGACGAGGTTTTCTGTGAATCGTGGTCTGGGCATGCCTCCTCCTCCAGGAAGGCCTCCTGGCAGCTTCGTCTGTCTTGTCCGCTCTCCTGGCACTAGACCAGGTCAGGAGCAGACGGGATATCACCCAGGTGGCCATGGTTTCAGTCCTGATGAGCAGGTCTCCCTGGAGATGAAGCTCTACTGCTCCGCAGAGGACTTCTTGCTTCTTGATCCTCATCCAAGTTCTCTTTGACAGCTGGTCCCCTTTATTCTCCTGACTTCCTTGCTGTGGTTGAAATAGGACCCCGCTCCAAATTCAAACATCCCGTCCTGAGCTCCAGAACCTCCCAATGTGGCCTTACTTGGGTACAGGGTCCTTGCAGATGTCAGTGGAGGTGAGACCAATAGGCTGGGCCCCAAACCAGTATGACCAGTGTCCTTCTGAAAAGGAGAAATGCAGACGTGGAGACATGTGCCCGGGGAGAAGGCCATGGGCTGAGGCTGCAACACCAACGGAGATTCAAGAGGTGCTTCTTCAGGCCGAAGGGGGCCAGAGACAGCCACCCGCCCCCCGAAGCTTGGGTTGGGGCCCAGAGCTGGTTCTCCTCGTGGCCTCAGAAGGGGCGAATTCTGACAACACCTTGGTCTCAGACCTCCAGCGCAGTGAGAGTCAGTTTAGGTGGTTGAAGCCATCCAGTCTAGTGCTTTGTTAGGCCAGACCCAGGAAACTAACACAGCTCTGTCATCATCAAAAGAGCAGGCCACTCCTGTGCACCAGGAGATTTCCAGCAGAAAAGAAATCACTCAGTTTCTGCAGAGAACACAGAGGCTCACATGTGTGGGAAACGCCAGGCTCCTCTGTCCTTCACTATCTCCTGGCGTTTGCTCGGATTCATTTTCACTGAGTCAGTGATACCATCCAACCATCTTATCCTCCATTGTCCCTTTCTCTTCCTGCCTTCAATCTTTCTCAGCATCAGGGTCTTTTCCAATGAGTTAGTTCTTTGCATCAGATGGCCAAAGTATTGGAACTTCAGCTTCAGCATCAGTCCTTCCAATGAGCACCCAGGACTGATTTCCTTTAGGATGGACTGGTTGGATCTCTTTGCAGCGCAAGGGACTCTCAAGAGTCTTCTCCAACACCACAGTTCAAAAGCATCAATTCTTCGGTGCTCAGCTTTTTTTATAGTCCAACTCTCACATCCATACATGACGACTGGAAAACCATAGCCTTGACTAGATGGACCTTTGTTGGCAAAGTGGTGTCTCTGCTTTTTAATATGCTGTCTAGTCCTTGAAAGTTTCTGGTTTTGGAAAGTGGGCTCCACAGTCCTTCTCGTGGATACCAGGATGACCTTCCACCTGGACCTGACTCTGTCCTGCTGTGAACGCATTGGAAGTGCTCAGGACAATCTGGTGACATGCCAGCTCCTGAGCCTGGAATTCATACTCCCCAGGATCCAGCTCCCACTTTCTTCTCCACCTCCTTCTGTGTTCCATATCTGGCCCTGTTGGAGTGCAGGAAGCCCTTTTCCTAAATTCAAGGCAAATTCTGCAGGAGAGAGGGAGTTGATGGTCAATCCAGCAGCTATATTTCGGCTACAGCAGCTGGAGGGTGTGCTTGGGTTTTAGTCAGAACCAAGATCCCTATTGCTTTGCCCCTGACTTGATTCACCCTCTCAGAGCAGTGGGCCTGATGCTGACGCCATCACAAGGAAAGAGAAGAGAGAGAGGACAAACCCGTGGGGACCCAGGTCTGTAATCCCCGAGCCTCACCCAAAGGTGGGGGCGCTGGAGGAGTTGCTCCAGCAGCTCCTGGACACTTGAGGATGAGAAAGACAGTCCCCTGACGCTGACTCAGTGTCTTATTTTCTCCATCCTTTGGGCTGATTGTGGTCCACCTGGGGGGGTGTGCCCTTTCATCTGGGGAGACCCACAGTCCCCTCGGGGGGTTTGCTCATGTTCTCAGGGGTCTCTCCCCTAACATCTCGCTCTGTCGAGAGCCTTCTCAAGGTCCCTGGAAGGATGTCTGCGTCCAGAAGCCTTGGATGGACCAGAATCCCATTTTGATGAAAGTGTGTCTCTGCCTCTGAGGGGTACTGCCCATTCTGTTTGCCTTCATTCTATTGATGAGATGAGCATTAATTCATCAGTGTAAGTTAGCAGCAGTTATGCAGTGGCTCAGACTTCCCTAGTGGCTCAGCAGTGAAGAATTCGCCTGCCGTGCAGGAGACGCGAGTTCTATCCCTGGGTCAGGAAGATCCCCTTGAGAGGGAAATGGCAACCCACTCCAGTATTCTTGCTTGGGAAATTGTATGGACCGAGAAGCCTGGTGGGCTGTATAGTCCATGGGGTTATAAAAAAGTGGGGTAAGACTTAGACCAAACGGCAATGCAGTGGCTCAAATGTCATAAGTAATAGAGCATCAATGACTTAAAAATGTAGCCAAGTAAAATACTACCTCCCACTGCTCAAGACTTAGGAGAAAATTTAAGTACAAACATTAAATAGCCTTTTAACATTAAGCCCAGACTTTGCATGTTCAAATACACACAAAAAATGAACGATTAAATCCCTTTGCCTTTCAGTTCTCATCTCGCTGAGAGCACTCTCATGCCGTGATCCAGCAGTTTGCTTTCCTCATCCGCCAGGCCTGACTTGGCTCTCCCTGCAAACACAGGCTCCCCAGGACCATTTGATCAGAGCTAACCCCAGTCAGATGACACCATCCTTACGGCAGAAAGTGAAGAGGAACTAAGAGTCTCTTGACGAAGGTGAAAGAGGAGAGTGAAAAAGCTCAACATTCAAAAAACTAAGATCATGGCATCCAGTCTCATCACTTTGTGGCAAACAGATGGGAAAAAATGGAAACAGTGACAGACTTTATTTTCTTGGGCTCCAAAATCACTGGATGGTGACTGCAGCCATGAAATTAAAAGAAGCTCGCTCCTTGGAAGAAAATCTACGGCAAACCTAGACAGCATATTAAAAAGCAGAGACATTACTTTGCAAACAAAGGTCCCTATAGTCAAAGCTATGGTTTTTCCAGTAGTGGTGTAAGGATGTGAGAGTTGGACCATTAAGAGGGCTGAGTGCAGAAGAATTGATGCTTTTGAGCTGTGGTGTTGGAGAAGACTCCTGAGAGTTCCTTGGACACCAAGGAGACCAAACCAGTCAATCATGAAGGAAATCAACCTGAATATTCGTTGCAAGGACTGATGCTGAAGCTGAAGCTCCAATACTCCGGCCAACTGATGCGAAGAGCTGACTCATTTGAAAAGACCCTGATGCTGGGAAAGATTGAAGGCGGGAGGAGAAGGGGACGACAGAGGATGAGGTGGTTGGATGGCATCACCGACTCCATGGACATGAGTTTGAGCAAGCTCCGGGAGCTGGTGAAAGACAGGGAGGCCTGGCGTGCTGCCGTCCATGGGGCCACAAAGAGTCGGACACGACTGAGCGACTGAACAAGAACGATCCCAGCCCTTCATTGTCAAGCATGCAGCGTTAGCCCCGCACTCACAGAGTTGATAAACCTCTGCACAGGTCACCAGTCTCTAGGGCAGTTTTCCTGGGAAAGTGGTGGTCCTAGAACTGGGTGTTTGGGCCAGCTGAGGGCCAGGCTATTGTGGCTCAGTGGTCAGGGTCACATGAGCGCCGGGGGTAGACGGGGGCCATGAGAGAGGGGTTCTGCCCTCAGCCTGGTCTGCTGCCACCCAGTGGGTCCAGTTATCTGGGGCCCACGCACCTGGAATAATTTTCCTGCAAGAAGGTAATGTGGACTAAAAAAAAAAAAAAAAAACAAAAGAAAGAAAAATGCACAACCTACAAGTGGAAAATTATTATCCAACGGAAGTTCTGAGGACTTAAGCTTGGGACACAGCCTCTCAGATCACTCTGAGAATCTGCTGTGAACAAGTAAGGGAGGAGCTGGGATATATAGGGGGATTTTACAACAAAAGCCAGGTATTTGAAAGTCAAAAGATTACTGCTGGGGTCTGACCTGGTGCTCCAGCGGTTAAGACTCTGTGCTCTCAAATCAGAGGGCACAGGTTTGATTCCTGGTCAGGGAAGTAAGATCTCACATGCTGCAATGCACAGCCTTATAAAAGGTTACTGTTAATTAAAAAACCCAGACATCTCAAGTTAAGGAATTTAGTGCTTTTCTACGTATGGGAAGATGCAAGAGTCTGGGCTTGTTGAAGTCACTCCTTTAACATGCAGCTCAGCTGTCTGGGGCCAGCATCCTTCACTTTCCCCTCCAGGCAGAGGACAATGGAAGTCCCTCAGGGCTCCCCATTGAGGCCCTCAGCTGAGTGGCTGCCGCATCTTTTGTTTACCGATATGACAGGTGACATTTTTCATGCATATGGAATTCTCCAGGCAAGAATACTGGACTGGGTTGCCATTCCCTTCTCCAGGGGATCTTCCTGACCCAGGGATCAAACCCGGGTCTCCTGCCTTGCAGGTGGATTCTGAGCTACCAGGACTCCTTACCCTCTGAGCCACCAGGGAAGCTCAGTTATGACCGTGAGTCACTAGCTCGTAGGGGAGAGGGCGGAACTCACTTGGGTAAAACCCTGCCTCGCGCCCTCCTGAGTCACTGCTTGTGACCTGAGTTGTCTCTTCTCGTCCCACTCGGATAAAACACACACTTGCCATTCCCACTGAGCCCATGTCCCAGGCACCTGCTCTCCCCACTCTTCCTAGGAACAGGCTTGGCTGCTGGGGCCCACACGGCCTTGGCAGCTGCCTCTTGCTTGGGACTTGCCGGGGCCTCTGACAGTGTCCACCCCACACGGGTCTCCACCCATGAGTCCCCATCAGGTTTCTGAGCGGACCCTGCCTCAGATGTCACTGAAGCCAAGGCGCCCTGGAGCCCGCACACCGATGCATGGGCCACGAGCTCTCCCGGACGCTGTCTGTCCTCCTGTTTGAGCAGCCGGGGCCTTGAGCAAACGAGCCTCTCAGACGACAGCAGAACCCTTTCTGGCTGCCACATCTTGCTGCTGCGCTGAGAGAGGTGCTTCCATGAGCCCCTGCCCGGGCCCTGGAATCCTGAGTGGTCATGTTTCTAACCTGCGGTCAGCGTCCCTTTGTCCTTCTCTTGCAGGAGCCACAGTGAGGGGTCAGGAACCATTCTCGCTCTGCACTTGCTTTTGATCTGGGGGCTCAGAATTCATTCTCTTTGCCTCCTCCAGATTCTACTGTCCGGTTCTCCAATGACAGATGCTCATTCAGGAGCCAGGAGTCTGGGCAGAACATCCAGGGTTTCTACAAGGCTTGCTCTCCTTCCCCTGGCTGGGCTGGGAGCCACATGTACCCCAAGACTGGTCTTTGCCCCTTTGGGAGGGGACTTCCGGGCTTCTGCCTACCCCCATGCTCCCTGGGCCTGGGTACCTGGATCACACCACACCTGCAGCCCATGCATGGAGCAATGGTGTCACCTGAACCCCCTCCACCCCCTCGTTTGAGGTGACACATTGCTTGTCACAGCGGCCCCCTCATCTGAAGGTGGTTCTCCCGAGCCCTGGATTGAGAGGCTTAATTTCATGGCTGTTGTTCTCTGGTTGGTGGGGGGGTCATCCCTCAGGTCTGCCCTTCAAGCTTCCTCATCTTATTCTCTGTTGATTTCTTGCATCAGAGAAAGCATTTCAGCCCTACTTGCAACAAAATGCTGCTCCTTTTTCTGTTCCATCTCTGAGACATGAACGTGATGTATCTGCTCCATACTGTCAGGCTTTCCTTTCAGGTGGGGCCCCTCTCTTCCTTTAGAACCTGACTCTCACCCCACTCTGAGTGCAAACCTTCCTCTGCTCACCTGCACACCCTGGCATTCGTGATTTGCTCCTGAGCCTCTTCCTGGTTCTGAGGCATCGGATCTGTAAGTTGGGGGGTCTGGACCAGCTGTAAGTTACATCCCTAACACAACAGCCCCCGGCCCACAGTTCCTCTTAACCCCACTCACGGACGCACCCACCAGGCTTTCACAACTACAGTCCAGAGCCTCCCTGACACGGGGCTCTGTGGGTCTGGTAAGAAGCCATCCATCCCCTCTTTGGCTTCAGGTGTTTTCCAAAATAAGATGAAGAGGGATGGGGTTTGGGCAGGTACCTTGGGTTCCTTCATGCCTGTCCTTCCAGCCTGGACTCCAGCCTCACTCATGCCTTTGAACTGTGGTGTTGGACAAGACTCTTGAGAGTCCCTTGGACTGCAAGGACATCCAACTAGTCCATCCTAAAGGAGATCAACCCTGAATATTCATTGGAAGGACTGATGCTAAAGCTGAAGCGCCAATGTTTTGGCCACCTGATGCAAAGAACTGACTCCTTGGTAGAGACCCTGATGCTGGGAACGAATGAAGGCAGAAGGAGAAGGGGATGACAGAGGATGAGATGGTGGGAGGGCATCACCGACTCGATGGACATGAGTTTGAGCAAGCTCTGGGAGTTGGTGATGGACAGGGAAGCCTGGCGTGCTGCAGTCCATGGGGTTGCAAAGGGTCGGACATGACTGAGAGACTGAGCGACTGAACCCAGCACCGCACGGCCACCGTTGCGTCCACCATTGTGTCTCCAGGTCTAGAAGCCCAGGTCCATGTGAGATGCCTTTCTCACTCACCTAATCTCTAACGCAGACGATCCAGCCACAGGCTGTGGCGATGCCATGTCTGTGCAGGTGAGGGTCAGTCATCGAGGCTGGGAGATGGGGGCACGCCACGGCCAGTGTGGTGGAGAGGCCCCAGTCATGTCCGGTCCCCTCCCTCCAGCCCAGCACATGAGACTCAGCCAACCCCTAGCTCCTTTGGTTTCTCAATGCCAGCCTAGTTATCAAGGGTCCAGACCAAGGTTTCCTGGAAAATGTACAGTGTATGGGTTTGGGGGGTATACATAACTGAGCATCTTTCTACTGATAAAACCTAAGCCAGCTGAGGGGTAATCCAGGGGTGCTTTTTCTAGAGCCTTACCAGTGTGGGGGAGCTTGCCACGGTGAGCAGAGCCCAGGCCAGAGAGGAGGACAGAGGACTGTCACTGGGAGGGTCTGGGCAGCGAGCGGCTGGCCCTGCGGAGCACAGCTTTGCACCTGGACCCTGCCCTTGGGAGCATGTCCGACGGGGTGTCCAGACACCTGCACCCCGCCCACTGGACAGGTCCTTGTCCTGGCAGAGAGGGCTGGGAGGCAGGCTTCTGGGGAAATGTAAAGGTTCCCCACAAGCAGATTCCACCCTGGGGTCCAAGGAACCCTCAAGTGTGTCTGAAGCTTTGAGCCACCCTTCTTCCCCCCATGATCCCCTGGTTCCAGAAGGGAGCACAGTCATCACTCCCCCGGACTCCTTCTCATTTTATCTTCTCCATCCCTCACCATCATCTCCAGTCAACAATCCCTCCTGCCAGGGCCTTCTTCCAATGAAGAGTCAGAGAGAGAAGACGTCTGCATCATTTGATGTGTCTGGTCAAGCCAATGGTTTGGGTCCAGTTTTGAGGAGCTATGGAGAATTAGGGCAGTTCTATCCAGGGCTCCCTTATGAAGAGGTGGAGGTGGGTAGGGCAGCTTGGTGAGAGGCTGGGAGGGGCTCTTTGCTGAATCTGCTCCCCTTCAGCCTCAGGTTAAGAGAAGACCAAAGTGTGTGTTTTGCCTTCCCCAGTGGGATGATGTACCCTTGATCTACCAAATACCAAAGTATTTTCAACAGGGAGTCTGTGTTGTCTCTGAGATACCAAAGGTATGGCCATCAATTCTTTAAGCAAAAATTAACTGAAAGAATAACAAAAACAGTGAGATCCACACAGATGATGATGGTGGTGTTGACGACAATGATGAGATGATGATACTGATGATGGTGATGGTGATGATGATGGTGGTGATGGTGATGGTGACGGTGATGATGGTGATGGTGATGGTGATGGTGACGGTGATGATGGTGATGGTGACGGTGATGATGGTGATGGTGGTGATGGTGGTGATGGTGATGGTGGTGATGACAGTGATGTGGTGATGATGGTGATGGTGGTGATGATGGTGATGGTGGTGATGGTGATGGTGGTGGTGATGGTGATGATGGTGATGATGGTGGTGATGGTGGTGATGGTGGTGGTGATGGTGGTG
>JADEYB020000018.1:1962286-1974126 GCA_015832495.2 Alces alces
GGCCTGGGGGTGTCCCCACCGTCCCCCGGGAGCAGCGCTGCGTGGGACAGCCTGGTTTGGATGGAGAGAGTGCAGGCCCTCAGGCTACATGCAGGGGTTGAATCCAGTGACTCCACCGTGAGCCTCAATGCCCCTCAGCAGGAAACAGACAAACCTGGAGGAGGGTTGCCTCTGCAGTCTGGTGGGATTCTGGATGTGTCCGCGTAGACCCTGCACATTACAGGCATCACCCTGTGAGAATGTCCATCGCCACCTGGGGAATCCACATCCTGGATAGGATATCCACCTACATTCACCCAGAATGGGCAGGCCAGGTCCTCTGGGCTGTCACCCCCCGACACCCTCTCCCAGCCCCAGGCAGGAACGATCCCGCCCTCCACCTGCCATCCCAGAACCCCGGTGTGTCTGCGCTTACCCCCGACGTGCTTGCCTGGAGTGTCAGAACCAGAGTTGGAGGGGGGATGCCGCTGTCGACATGCGTGACTTGTGGGACCCTTAAGTCAGTGGCTTCAGCCTGAGCCTGAGCCTGTGTTCTAAGTGGGAACTGAAGCCTGGGGGGTGCGGGCCGAAGCAGCACAGCCAGGGACTGACGGGAATGGCCCTGGACTCAGGGACTGCGTGAGTTCAGATCCAACAGTCTCAGCTCCCGGACCCACCCAAGGATGGCATGCCCCAGAACAACCGCCCTCAGCTGGGCCCGCATCAGTTCCAGGTGACCCTCGATCCTGCGGCCACTGGCAGGCTGACACCGGGCCCAGGCCCCCGCACCCGTGGCCATGGAAACACTGACCCACGGGCCACCACCAGCCCCAGGGCCTTTTGCTCCACAGCCAAACACCCCAGAACCCACCTCTGCCCGCGGTAAGCCAACATCAGCCTCAGGGACCCCGGTTCTCCATAGCCAGCGACACTGCGACCTAGGCATGCTCATCAGTAGCCAGGAGCCCCTGCGCAAGGCAGGGCTTGGCGACCCACTGGACCGGGGGTCGACGGCGTCTCCCGGGGGCCCCACAGTGGTCAGCCCGCCTTGACAGAAGGACTCACACAGCCCACCGAGAGGGCGCCCCCAAGGCCCTCGAGGGACCCTAGGCGAGTGTGCTTCCGGGCCTCATAGGATGTCTCCTACGTAAAGCCACCTTTCTGAGGCTGAGAGATCTAACCAGCTGACCAAATACATAGAAATGAAAATGGTGAGCTAGGCAAAATGCTACAAACAGAGGAACAAATGAAGGAACCAGATAAAGCTCGAGAAAAAGAACTGAGTGGAGATAAGCAATCTACCTGATGGAGTGTTCAAGGTAATGATCGTAAAGATGCTTCCGGAGCTCAAAGAACAGAGAATGCAGCAAGAAGGTTAACAAAGAGCTAGAATATAGAGAGAACAATCAAACAGAGCTGAAGAATCCAACATAAAATGAATGAAATAAAATATCCTAGAGGGAGTCAGCAGTAGGTCAGATGATACAGAGAGCTGAGTTGGTGAACTAGGAAACAGAGTTGTGGAAGTAAGAAGAACGGGAAAGAATTTTAAAAATGAGGACAGTTTAAGCAACTTCTGAAATGACATCAAGTTGCACAGACGTTCACATTATAGGAGTTCCAGAAGGAGAAGAGAGCGAGACAGAGGCAGGGAACACCTGTGAAGATGTCAAGGTGAAAACTCCCCTAACCTGAGAAAGGAAACACACATCCAGGTCTAGGAAGGACAGAGCCCAAGCCAGATGAGCCCAAAGAGGCCAACATCAGGACAGATTATAATTAAAGTGGCAAAAATCAAAGACAAAGAGGAGATACGAAAATCAAGCAGTTACACACAGGGCTATCCCCATAAAGCTATGGACTGACTTCTCAGCAGACACTTTGCAAGCCATCAGGGAGTGGCACGCTATATCTGAAGTGATGAAAGGAAAATCTTTATCACCAAGAATACTCTATCCAGCAAGGCTCATGTTCATATTTGAAAAAGAAACCAAAAGTTTTGCAGAGAGGCAAAGGCTAAGAATTGAGCTCCAGTTTTACAGGAAATGTTAAAAGAACTTCTCTTAGTAAAAAAGAAGAGGCCACAATTAGAGAAATGCAATGTACAAAAGGAAAAAGTCTCATTGGTAAAGGTAAGTGTACAGTAAAAGCAGCAGATAAGTTACTGATGAAACTAGTAGAAAGGCTAAAAGACAAAGTAGTTAAATTGACTACATCAGCAACAGTAGTTAGGGATACAGAAAACAGAAAAGTGTAAAACAGGATGTCAGCAAGAGCACGGGTGAGGAGGGGTTTAATATGGAGGATTGTTAAAATGTCTATTTTTCAACAATGTTTCTTTAATGACCCACTGAATTCACAATGATAACAGTAATATTAACATCTACTACCATCTAAGAGGTACTTTAACCATATTCCAAGCACATAGGTGAAGAGAATATATTCAATATTCACAATAATCTTATAAGATAAATATTTCTATAGCCATTTCAGAGATGAACAAACTAAACTAAGAATGGCAAGCAATTTGCCCAAGACAATATTGGTAGTACGGGGTGCAGCTAGGAGTTAAACTCAGGTCTTTTAATACTCTTTTCAATACATTCCATCACCTGCCATGCAAAGTAATTTCATTCTCAGCCTGAACCTGGCATTTCTAGGAAAAGTAAATGCTCTGCAGAGAAAGTTGTTCATTCTAAGGCCAAAATATTTATTTCAATCATTTTGTTTATGTGAAGCTATCTTTACTTGGCTCCAGATAGATAATCACAGTTGTAGAAGTTCAAAATGCATTTGAACTCTAGAGATCAGCAACTTAAAACAATCGAGGGCTTTCGCCAGCATACAGTGCCTGCGAGGACGCCTCGGTCAGTGTCCCCGCCCCTGCGGCAGGCCACCGCCGACCCAGGCCTCGCCGGAGCCTCCCGGCCACTCCCCTAAAGTCGGGCTCAGTCTCTTGTGGGGTCGCTGCTCCTCTCTCCAGGTCCTGTTGTGCACAAGGTTTTGTTCGTGCCCTCCGAGAATCCCTGCTTCCCCAGTCCTGTGGAAGTTCTGTAATCAAACCCCACCGACCTTCAGAGTCAGATTCCCTGGGGATGCTCTGTCCCTTGGCCAGATCCCTCAGGTTGGAAACTCTGTTGAGGAGCCTATAACTTTCCTAGCGGTGTGAGAACTTATTTGGTATAATTGTTCTCGAGATAAGGGAAACAAAAGCAAAAATAAATGGTGTTCTATCAAGCCAACAAGCTTTTGCTCAGCTAAGGAAGCTATCAGCAAAACAGAAAGACTGCTGACTGGGAGAATATCTTTTCAAATGAAGCATCCATCAAGGGGTTCACATCTAAAACAAGAACAAAGAACTCAAACAACATCAAAAACACCAACCCAATTAGAGAGTGGGCAGAGGGTCTGAATAGACATTTCTCCAAAGAAGACATACAGATGGTCAACGGGCATATCTGAGGCCCGACACTGCTAGTTGTCAGAGAAATGCAAATCTAAAGCACACTGAGATCTCCCCCCACGCCCGTCTGTCATCAAAAGGACTGTAAATAGCAAGCGTGGTGAGGATGTGGGGACAAGGGAACCCTTGGGTCCTGCAAACTGATGCAGACACTATGGAAAACATATGGGGATATCACAAAGAATTAAAAACAGAACCACCAAATGGCCCAGCAATCCCACTTCTGGTTATTTATCCAAAGAAAATAGAAGCACTCATTTGAAAAGATGCATGCACCTCTGCGTGCGTTGCAGCATTATTTACAATAGCCAAGAGGTAGAAGCAGCGTAAGTGTCCATGGATAGGTGAACAGATAAAGAAGATGTGGTGTCTGTGTATATATACAGCACAATTTTACTCAGCCTTAAGCCCTGCCATTTGTGACAACATGGATGGGCCTAGAGGGTATTATGCTAAGTGAAATAAATCAGACAAACACAAATACTGCAGGATTTCTCTGATATGTGGAATCTAAAAACCAAAACAAGCCAAGGAAACGAAACAAAAACGGAGCCAGATATAGAGGAAAAGCACACAGGTGGTTGCCAGTGGGAAGCGGGTAAAGGGAGGAGAGAAAGAGTTGAGGGACATCATGAAGTCCAAGGTTTCAGTTGCAAAACAAATGAGTCACAGACATGAAATGTACAGTGTGGGGAATATAGCCAATAATTATGTAAAATCTTTTTATGGTGACAGATGACAGCTAGACTTATGGTGATGATTTTGAAATGTATAGAAATATAAAATCACTGTGTTGTGTACCAGGAATTCACATAGTGTTGTAGGCAATTACACCTTATAAAGAGGCAGACTCATAGCAAAAAAGAAACCAGGTTTGCGGCTCCTATAGGCGCAGAGCAGCGCTAAGGCACTTTAGATGAAGGTGGTCAAAAGGTACAGACTTCTAGTTTTAAGATAAGTGTTACGGGTGTGATGAACACGTGACTAACACAACTGACACTGCTGTATGTTATCTATGAAAGTTAGTAGAGAGTGAATCTTTCAAGTTCTCTTTGCAGGGAAGAACCTTTTCTTCTATTTCTTTAACGTTGTATCTATACGGGATGATGGGTGTTCACTAAACCTATTGCGGCGATTATTTCACAATATACCTAAGTCAAATCATTGTACTGTTTATGGTAAGTTTATACGGTGCTGTACATCAGTGATATTTCTTTCTTTTATTTTTACTTATATAGTTGATTTACGATGTCGTGTTAGTTTCCGTTGTACAGCAGAGTGATTCAGTTATCTATATCTAAATGATATTTCCATAGAACTGAAAAGCAGACAGCCGGTCCCAGAGCGGAGAGTGGACTTTGTGGGCAGAGACCCTAGCTGGGGCCGCTGATGGGCAGATCCTTGTGAGTCATGGCGCCTGGCTCCTGGAGGCGGAGTTTCAAGAAACCAAGGCGCAAGCTGCATGGGATTGCTGGAGCAGAGTGGGATCCCCAAACGTCACTTCCTCTGCTCCCAGCGGTCTGCTCCCAGCCTCCCGTGGAGGCTAGCCCAGTTTCAAGGAGACGGGGGTCAGTCTCCCTTGCTGGTTGACCAGCAGCATGTCAGCAGAGGAGCAAGCAAGGCCAGCCAGCTCTGGAGGCCACCTACGGTGCCTGGTGGTGACGGGGGTGCTGCTGAGCAGGAGAGGGGCCGCTGTTCTGGGTGCATCGCCTGCGTTGGCTTTCTTCATCCTCGGAACACCACCCTGAGGACCACGCAGATGGTCCTTCGCTCAGTGATGACTCACCATGAAATCTGAAATCACGCTGCGCTGAATTCTCACTTGAGGATGGCCTCACCCTCCTTTGGGTTGCCTTCATGTCTCTGCATCACCTGGGCAGGACGGTATTCCCCAGGATCCTGGCAGACACAAGGATGTGGGCTTTGTAAGCATCTCTACAAACTGGCTAGAGGCCTGGGTCAGTTGTTCAGTCGTGTCCAGCTCTTAGTGACCCCATGGACTGTGGCTCTCCAGGCTCCTCTGCCCATGAAATTCCCAGGCAAGAATCCTGGAGCAGGGTGGCACTTCCTACTCCAGGGAATCTTCCTGACCCAGGGATCAAACCTGCATCTCCCGCGTCTCTTGCACTGGCAGGCGGATTCTCTACCACCAGCGCCACCTAGGAAGCCCAAGGCTGCAGATGCTTGAGGTCCAACCGTGGGAATATCTCCTGTGGCAGACACACAGTAGGTTCACAGCCATTAAGCAAACTGGACCGGAGGATGTCTCACCTCTTTTTGGAGCCAGCCTACTGCCAGAGCAGGTGCAATGGGATGCTTCTTGGAATTAAACATAGAATTAGCAAGATGTTACTCCTGCCTTAATGACAAAGGCAGGCAAGTCAACCGAGTGGTAATTTGCACTGACTGTTCTACCACTTGGTAATAATATCTTAGACTTATAAAAATAACAGAAATGGGGGAGTCGCCCTTGTGAATTAAACATGCTCTGGCGCGCTCGCTGGAAGCTGGGAGCGTTTTGGTGGCCAGTGCAGAAACGCACAATGTAGGGGTGACACGTGGGGCCCCGCTGGGAGGTTTTCCTGCCACGGAACTGGCAGTCACGTGGGGGGTGCATGCTGGCATCGTCCCCGCCTGGCAGATGGTCCATAGCTGCCCATGAACACGCGCCCAGTGCGCTCATCCTGATGAAGCTTTCTGGAGGTTCGTGAACGCACTTTACCAAATCGTTTCGAGATGCCTGTTTGGATCCTGCCTACTTCGTGCAACCCCAAATGGTTGTTTTTCAAGAAACATGCAAATGGGCCATGTTCGCTCTCCGCTGGAGTCATCTGGGTAAGTTGGGAAAGATGCCAAGGGACAGGCCGCTGGGAACCGGAGCCGCTCGACAGCAAGCCAGCGTCAGCCTGGGCGCTGACACCGCCTCTTCCCCTGCGCCTGCATCCTCGCCTTTGACCTTGGCAAGGACTTGTCCTCTCTGAGCCCCTGCGTCTGACTCTTTAAAACAGGATCACGCCATCTGCTGTGAAGGGTTGTAGGAGAGATCAGAATTGCCTGATGCTTTCAATATTCG
The DNA here is from genome assembly GCA_015832495.2 of Alces alces. Taxonomy (NCBI): domain Eukaryota; kingdom Metazoa; phylum Chordata; class Mammalia; order Artiodactyla; family Cervidae; genus Alces; species Alces alces. The sequence continues at coordinate 1,968,802 of JADEYB020000018.1, forward strand.
AAAACGGCAAAAATCATCAAAACGGGAGCCAAATTGTCCATCCAAGACTCTAAGCATTTCTCAGAGACAAGAACACACAGGAGCAGATTACGGCTCTCTGCTTTCTCCCGCATTTTCAAGGGAAGGACAGAAAAAGTGAAGTGTGGCGGAGATGAGGGAGGGCTTCATGAAATTCAAGCACACAAAGACCACCTTGAGGGGATGTTTACAGCCCTGGGTTCATTCCTGTCCTGAACCTGGAAGTTATCAAAGGAGTAACAACTCTCATCACATTTAACAACATCGTCTGTGCATCCACCGACATTCACTAAGTGCTTACAACGACCCCACAGACGAGGCACTGCCGGACCACCGTCCCGCTTCACAGGTGCTCGGAAACCCAAGCCCAGACCAGCCTCTCAGGTCACCGTCGGCAGACCTCCACTCGAGGCTTTAGGGCCCCGGGCTTCGCTCCCCCTGCTCGAGCTCCACACGTGACCAGAGCCGAGGGGCTGCCGTTTCCTCGTCCAACAGACAGGAGCGCCTGCCATGTCTGCAAGCACGGGCAGACATCCATTCAGCTGCCATCCTGCAGTCCGCTCAGTGCTGTTTGGACGGTCAAGTTCACGACCATAACAGCCTGGACCAAAAGATCCATATTGTTTGATGAGGCTCATTCCCAAACCCCACCTGTGGTCCATTTCCACTCAACGTCCTGACCAGCAGGGGGACTGGGCAGCAGCTTGTAGGCCCTTGAACTTGGCCACCACGAGGCTTGGCTTAGAGGAACGCCTTGTCCACTTGTGGGGAGACAGAGAGAGGCGCAGGCCAGGACGCAGATTATACGATCCCAACTTCATGGGATTTCCATGAAGCAAAGCTCTTGTTCACCAGTCATTCAGTGCCCTCTACTACAGAGGGAAGTTGTTGTTGGAAGTAGCAGTTTTTTTTTTCCCCTACTTCCTTTAACAAGGGTAACCTAACACTTTATTGTTGGACTTTGTTGCAGTTAAGACTTTTTTTTTTGCATAACAAAGCACTTCAAAACTCACCATCTTAAGACAAGAATCATGGATTTACTCCTAGGTCTGAAGGCTCACAATTTGGATGGGGCCCAGCAGGCAGGGAGCGTCCCTGGCGGCTCACTGGTAAAGAATCTGCCTGCAGTGCAGGAGATGGGGTTTCCCTCCCCCTGGAGAAGGAAATGGCAGCCCACCCCAGTATTCTTGTCTGGGGAATCCCATGGACCGAGGACCCTGGCGGGCGGCAGTCCGTGGGGTCGTCGAGTCAGACACGACTGAGCCACTAAACAACAGCAGCAGGGGCCAGGTGTCCTGGTCCTGGCTGGTGGACGGGGTGCCTACAGTCAGCTGGCGGCCAGCAGCCTCGCTCAGGGGGCCGCGGGCCCGAGGAACCGGGTGACGGGGCCGCATGCCGCCTTCCCCCGGCAGGCCAGCTGGGGCTTTCTCACGTGGTGGCCGCAGATTTCCAGGAGACCGAGGTCAGGATCTGCACACCCCTCTCTGTCTCAAGGCCAACGCACACTTCAGGGCCAAGAGGAAGGGAAAAAGTCGCAGCCTCTGGACGCTCTGCTGCAAACGGACCCAGAAAATGAGTTATGCAAGCAGAGCTCAGCGTCTCTGCTTAAAAACAAAAACAAAAGCACCAATTTTCCCCTTAGAGACGTCTTAGCGCACGTGTTTACCAAACACCCAACGCTAAGGCTAAATCGAGCATTATCTGACATTGAGGAGAGTGTCTGGTGTGGCCCAAACTCACCGTCTCAGTTTTCTCCCACCTTCCAGAACATTATCAGATTTTATTCGTTTCTTGCACTATGAATTCAAACACAGCTTCAACACCAACTTAATCCAATCTCTATATTTAAATCTGAAAGCTCCTGCCAGCTGAATTGCATGTTTTTACAGAATTAAGCTTAAAACCAGAGAGCGGTGGTGGGGGGCGGGTGGGAGAGAATGTTTCCATGGAAACAGCACACAACACCCCTCACAGGAGTCAGATTTGCAGAGCGTTGGCTTTGGAGCAACTGGATGTAAATGTTTCGGGGAGAACCCTAACAAAGACCTGCAGCACCCATCCGGTTACGCCGAGATTTTAGAGAGCAGCACGCTGCAGGGTCCCCGGGTGCTGTAAGGGGAGAGCACCTGGGTGCTGAGTGCCCTGGGTGATTATTCTCTGGGTCAGCTCTGTGGATGAACAGAGGGTTCTGAAAGGCAGTCCTTGGAGGCCTGGAGGAGCTGGGGCTAAGCTGTCTCTTCCCCGAGAAATAGGAGACTCGCAGAGGGGGCTGGCGGACCCACGCCCGGCAGGAATGTAGCCCTCAGCCCAGGCAGGAGTGTTTGGGGACGTTTGTCTTGCATTCACTGGTCCCCAGGACCCCAGTCCACCCGGGAAATGCTTTGAAAGTTGACTCAGCACCACAGATTTGCTCCGTTATAGCCACACCTTCTCCAAGAGGCATCTTGCCACTGGCTCAGATTCCAGCGCCTGTTTTCTTAAAAGCCCCCACAGTCCTTAGTTCGTTCCCTCGGGAACATTCCCCCTGGCCTGTCAGAGGGCGCTGAGTGGGTTGAGAGAGATGGAGGCAGGTGCGAACTCGCCCTTGCCCTCGGGGTCCCGCTGCCCGGCCCTCCGGGGACTGAGTCCCCTGACCGCCCCCCCTGCGGACTCGCCACTGCTGTGTCCTGTCCCTCTGCGGCTCTCCCCGCTTTCTTGGGGACACCTTCTCCTGCATGTGGTCCTCAGGCCTGTCCCTGGACCCGGCCCTCAGGAAGTGTGGCCTGGACATTTCTTGAAGGAGTAAAGGGCCTCTCTGTTACTGACAGTCAGCATCTATCCCAAGGGGCCAGAAGGTGTCACGTAACCCGTGTTTAAGGCCGTGTGTCGGGGTGACTTCACACTGGAACCCACACTCCCTAACTCCACGTTCAGCGTCTTTAACAGCTTCTAAGTCAATGTCTGTCATGTTTCAGCCTGTTAGGGAAAGTTCTAGAATTTGGATGAAATTCTGCCTTTCCTCCTGCCTCGAATTTCTGCAGGGCTCCGGCAACCCCTCGGCTCCCCCGAGAGTACGTTCGTGGTCCTCCGGTGGGCAGTCCACCCGGAAGGCCAAAGCGAAACCAGAGCGAGGCCCCACCTGGTCACAGTGAAGCGGCAGCTGGCGTGAGAAGCTGGGCGGCACGCACAGCCACAGTGACAAAGCGCGGTGTCACCTGGCGCCCCTTGGACATTTGTCTCCGGGTTTCCCCAATCCGCTGCTGCTGGAAAGCAGAGTGGAGATACCCTGGAGAAAACGGGCTTCTGCTTACCCAGGCAGGTGAGGGGCCAGGGTCAAAGATGGACCTGACACCTCCCCAGCCTCCACGGGGATGTCATGGGTCCTTGTGTCCAGGGTGGAGAAATAGTGAAGGTTTGCCGCCTGCAAGAAAAAGCAGATCCGGGGTTAAGTTGGTGGTAAAGCTTCTTTGTAAATTCAGCTTGTTTGTTTAAGAGGCTTCATCTTCAGCAAAGCCACTGCTTCGGAGTGGGTGATGAGGAGGTCGGTGTGGGATGCAGCTAGGAGCGGAGCGTGCATTCCCAGCGCCCCCCGCCCCACCCCATCCCCTCGGCCCCGGCAAGCACCCGGCTGGCTGGCCCCATGGCGTGGTGTCCTCCGCGAGCAAGGCAGCAGCGCCCACCCGTGAGGTCGCCAGTGTCCTCCCTGGTCTCCGTGGGTGACAGGGGTGGGGGGCGTGTCTGCCCTTGACCTTCGTGGGTGTCCTGTGGCCTCTGAAACAGACAGCCTGTCACCTGCTCAGGACAAGCCCCATGCGATTCCAGACCAGCCTCTGCTGTCACCTGGGAGAAGCTTTTACTTCCACGAGAACACCTGTGTCCCTTGGACAACATCAAGAGGTGAAAAAGTGAAAGCAAAGTCACTCAGTCGTGTCTGACTCTCTGTGAGTCCACGGACTGTAGCCCGCCAGGCTCCTCCATCCTTGGGATTCTCCAGGCAAGAATACTGGAGTGGGTTGCCATTCCCTTCTCCAGGGGATCTTCCCAACCCAGGGATTGAACCCAGGTCTCCCGCACCGCGGGCTGACACTTTACCCTCTGAGCCACCAGGGAAGCCCACGTCAGGAGGTGGGAAGTACTTTCTGGATGCTTCAGTGAGCCAAGTGAGGCTTGTGTGCCTGCGTGCCTGACTCACGGCCAACCCATGGACCGCGTGCAGCCCGCCAGGCTGCCCTGCATGTGGGACTTCCCAGGCAGGCCTCCTGGAGCAGGCAGCCATCCCCTTCTCCAGGGCATCTTCCCGACCCGGGGATCGAACCTGCGTCTCCTGCAGTGGCAGGCGGATTCCTGGCCACTGTGCCACCTGGAAAGCCCCGTGAGGCTGGAGGGCGATGCAAGGAGGGCAGTCTGTCCTGCATTCAGCACGTTAGAGCCAGGCTTTCTCTGCAGCTGTGAGAAACAGGGATGGGTTTATCGGCTTTATTTCCATGATGTGTGTGCTCTAATTTATAAATCTATTCAGTGTACTTATTTTCATGTTCAGTTCAGTTCAGTTGCTCAGTCGTGTCCGACTCTTTGCCACCCCATGGACTGCAGCACGCCAGGCCTCCCTGTCCATCACCAACTCCCGGAGTCTATTCAAACTCATGTCCATTGAGTCGGTGATGCCATCCAACCATCTCATCCTATTTTCATGTAGACTTACTTACAAACAGATGCTTATTTTCTGAACCCACTAAAATGGACTCACTGGTGACTCAGGAGTGTGTATCATGCCCCCAACCCTGCTTGCTCACCGGGATCTGGGGCCGGGCCCCCTCCCCTGGCTGACCCAGGGGCTTCTGCTGAGCCAGATCCTTTATTCCTAAGCGGCCAGCCTGAAGGCTGCTTCTCATGGCAGGCTCCCAGACTCGCACCCTTTTTCATTAGAAGAGCAGGGGACGCTGAGCCCTCCCGGGGGCACAGGCGACGGCAATTCCAAGAGCTCGCAGCACAGCGGGTGTGTAAATGGGGTGACCCTGGGGCAGGGCTCTGAAATCACACCACCTCCGGCTTAGAGCGCCAGCCGGATCCCCCAGGGGAGAGGAGCTCACAGACAGGAGACTGTGGCCCTCGGACTGGAGGCCGGCTAGTCCCAGGAGACGGCGAGGCTGGACGCAAACAGGTGGTGCACGAGGGGTCCAGACGGAGTCACGATGGCGAGACGACAGAGGGCGGCTCCCTCCTCCCTCCTCCCACATCTAACGGTCCTCCTGCTGCAGAGATGCTGGAGCCACCTCAGGAAGGGCTCACACCCCTGCTCTCACAGGGCCAACAGGCAGGAGGGACGGA
>JADEYB020000018.1:1994244-2004384 GCA_015832495.2 Alces alces
GAACACTCTTGAGAGTCCTTTGAACTGCAAGGAGACCCAACCTATCCATCCTAAAGGAAATCAGTCCTGAATATTCATTGGAAGGACTGATGCTGAAGCTGAAACTTCAATACTTTGGCCACCTGATGCAAAGAACTGACACATTTGAAAAGACCCTGATGTTGGGAAAGATTGAAGGCAGGAGAAGGGGATGACCGAGGATGAGATGGCTGGATGGCATCACCGACTCTTATGGGCATGAGTTTGAGCAAGCTCTGGGAGTTGGTGATGGACAGGGAGGCCTGGCGTTCTGCAGTCCATGGGGTTGCAAAGAGTTGGACATGACTGAGCAACTGAACTGAACTGAACTGAGTGTGTACGCCCACACGCAGCCTGTGATGGGTGTGTGTTGGAGGTGGGAAGTGCATACCTTGCGAAGATGCTGATGTTTTTAGATTCTTCCTGTTGCACAACCAAGCCCATTCTGAGCGACGCAGTTGCCTTGGAGTCTTTCACCAACTCAGTCCTGTCCTAAACAGGAAAGCGGCCAGACGAGGTCTGGGGTTGGGGAGGGTCACGTGAGCTCCTAGCGCCTCATCCTGGTGAGGGTCAGGAGAGCGGTGGTGATGGTGAGAAGTGGAGGGTGGGGAGCAGTGGGCCTGCATCTGATAGGTCAGGAATGATTGCTCCCCCTCGGGGCGAAGGGGCAGCATTGGGGGAGTCAAGGGGTGGTCCCCTGGCTCTCGGGTGGGCAGATCGATGGGGAGGCTTCACGGTCAGAGTGAGCGGTCAAGGCTGACGCCAGGAGGGGTCACTTCTGTGCGTGTGGCCTGTGAGCCCTGGGCACACGCTGGTGCAAACTGAGCTGTGAAGGGAATAAAGAATAAAACACTCATTCTCCCGCCTTGCACTGAGGTTTGGGGTGAGAAAGCCTGGGGGAGACGTCCGCGCAGACAGTGCAGACGCCGCTCCCGTGACTGTGGGGTCCAGCCGGGCTGGTCTGCGTCTGCAAGGCAGGCCCTCGAGAAGGGCGGGCTGGGCCCCTCGGCACAGGCGGGGTTTCCTCCCATGCGGGAATCCTCTGCTCCGCTACTGAGGCCTTTCCCCTGACTGGGTCAGGCCCCCATTATCTGGGGCGACTGTGCCAGCAGACGTGCATTTGAGCCACATCTGTGGAGCCCTTGCCATCTGTGTGGCTCACCTCCCAGGCCAAGTCCGGAAATCCAGGAGGAATGTGGCACTCACCGTTTCCATCTCCAAGGGTCATGGCCGAACCCCGGCTCCCAGAACCTGACGGTATACAGTTACATACGTAAGCAAGGCAGTTGATGTGCATGTATATTTATGATGGGAGAAAAAAGCAGAGATCTGCTGAACTTTTGATTAATTCAAAAATGGTTCCTGCTGTACAGTGGGAGATGAGGATCACTGGCTTTTTTAAAAATTGCTTCCCTTTCGGGGTCTCCACTCCAATCAGGTCCTGAAAGCGTGCAGGTATGCAGACATAGCTTCTCCATGGCAGAGTGGTGTCCCGGCCCCGGGAGGAGACTGAAATGGACCACCGATGTGTCAGCTTGCTCTGACCGAGGCCCCCTCCATGAGCGTCAGATCAAGGGCCCAGTGAGACACGGCGCCTCCCCGGCCAGATGGGCCGGCAGGGCCCACAGTGGCCCGGGGGTTCAGATGCCCCCACTTCTTGGCAGCCGTCCATGGACTCTTTCTCTCCTAACACTCCTGTCTCCAGAGAGGGGAAGTTTTTGACCAGCGGCCGAAACAGACACACCGCAGGGCGCTGGCCTCCCTGCCGGGGGTGTGTGTGGTTCCCCGGGTGACGGTCTGGGGCTGAATCTGATTATGTATCACCTTGAGCTTCACACCCGGCTTCTCCTCCCAGAGTCAGGCCTTCACTGACTCAGAGGGGTCACTAAGGGCCGCTGTGCTAGAATGAGGGACTCGGCTACAGTTTGTTGCGGGCCTTTGCCCAGCCACTAAAAAACATATCACAACTCACCTCCTCCTGGCCAGCAGGCCCGGGGCACAGAGCCTGAGGATACGAGGACCCAGTCTCGAGCCTGGGCTCCTCTCAGCCTGCGTGGGCCGGGAGCGGCTGTCTGCACGCCTCTGCTACATCACCTGTCGGGAGGTGGGGAGCCCTGACCCCCCAGGGCCTGTGACCGGCCATCCGTCTACACGGGACACTGCGGAGACGCTTGGTCTTCAGCCTCCATCTCATCTTCTTTCAGGTGGAGAAGCTGAAAAGCTAACGGTGACACCTGGAGTGGAAGGAATGGGGGCCGTTGTTCTATTTCGCTGCTGACCTGGGAGGTAACGTGGGAGGTAACGTGATGGTCGGGGAGGCCTCCCGGTCAGGCTCGGCCTTCCTGCGTCCCGTCCCGCCCAGCCTCCCGGGGCGGGGGGCGGTCTGGGGCTGGCCGGTGGTGTGTGCTCCCACCCGCTCCTCCAGCCTCCCCTGGCACCACGTTAGCCCGTGAGGAGCTAACACCTGCAGCTTGGAGCCCACAGGCGCCACCCCGCAAGATCTCCCTGCAGGCAGAGAGGGGCACACTGCCCCTCCACGCGCACCCTCTGAAGACCACTTAACTGAGACACCTTGGAAGAGGGTGCCTGGGCTTTAAGCCCGGGGCTCTCAAGGTGACGCCTAGGGCAGACCACACCCTGAAAAGCTCGGAGCAGAGCACGGTCTCCACTGTCCAGAACCACAGAAGCGGAGGATCCACCGCAAAGTGAGGTCTCAATTACTGACGGTTGTCCCGGGAACGAGGCCGCGCTCCCCCGGCACGCGCTCCACAATGGCCAGAAAGCCCGCACGTTGAGGCGAGGGCCCCGCAGGGCTGCTGCGGTGATTAGACAAGGATCTGCTGGAATCGGCTCTGTCACTCGTGGTTCCTGAGAATGATGTTAAAGCCTTGCTCTCAGTCCACGAGCTCTTCTCCCCTCGTCCCTCTGCCCACAGCCAACCAGTCCGCCGCCTGAAAGCTTTCCTTTGCCAGCCATATGGGGACCCCAGGCCGCGTCCCCCAGTCGGGAAGATGGGGAACTTCCCAGCCCAGAGCTCTGGAGGTGCAAGGAACACAGCCCGAAAGTCTGGTTCCCAAATTTTCGTCTAGATTACAGGTGTCTGTACACACACATCCCTGGGAATCACTGAACCCTAGACACCGTCCAAGGGCTGCTAAAGTATTCCGGTCAAAGAATGGACGGGCTTGGCCGATGCAATTCAGTGAGGGCATCCGCAATTTGCTACCAAGACTGAGAGATTAGAGGGGCAGAGACCAGCAGGGGGCCTGCCCCCAGAGCGGGACGGCAGGGGGACACATGTACTTCCCTCAAGTACCCGGCAGGTGCAGGGGGCTTGGAGGGCCCTGGTGGGGTCCTCGAACTCTGAGCTAAGCCCATAAACTGCCTGCGCGCCGGCTGCCGCCTCCCAGATGACCAGGGCGTGCTGAGCGCCTCCGGACCGAAGTGTGAGCACAGACTCTGCCGCTCCTGCTGCCCATATGTTCCCGCTGCGACAGGAGCCCCGTTCCTGACAGGGGAGCTCCCGTCCTGCACAGGAGGTCCACTGAGCCCCCAGAGACATCAGGGCTTTACAGCTGTGATGGCATCCCGGGAGGAAAGCAGGCGACTGGAAGCAGGGCAGAGACCCCACGTGTCTGCCCAGCAGGAGGCCACCAGGATGCTCCTGCTTGCGGCCCCTTGCCCTCTGAGCCCTGGGGTCCAGGCTGCGGGGCTGCGCCTTCCCGCACAGGCACCGGCACCTGGAAGGCCCCCAGGACCCCTCTGGGGAGGAATAGAAGCGTAGAGAAAGGAGATGAGGAGGGCGCTTAGCAACCCCAGGGACTGAGAGAGTGATGGTGTGTCAAGGCCATGGAAGGGGCTACAAGCTGGGGCCTTGGAGACAAGCTTCCCATGCCAGCGGCCCCTCCACCCACACACCCTGCCCCGGCCAGCGCACCCAGCTTAGTGGCCGAGCCCAGGGGTCCCCAAACCTGCCTGTGCCTCCGAATCTCTGGGGACACTTTGTAAAAACCCGGGTTCCTAGGTCCCACTATGAGTTGAACTCCCTAGAATTCATGTATCAAAGGCCTACCTCCCAACACTCCAGGATGTGACATTTGGAAACAGGTCACTGCAGACATAATACGTTAAGCTGAGGTCATCCCGGCAGAGGGTGGGCCCTTAGTCCAACTAGACCGATGTCTTTATAGAAAAGGAGTGTTTGGACGCAGGGAGGCACAGGAGGAGGGCCACATGGGCACATGCAGCCACCTACAAGCCCGGGGAGGCGCTCAGAAGGAATCAGCTCTGCCAGCGTCTTCAGCTCGGACTCCTGGCCTCCAGACAGTGAGAGAATAAACTCTGCAGTTTAAGGCCCCAGGTCTGTGGCACTTTGTTAAGGCAGCCTTAGCAAATCAGGATCAGATAGCAGGAGTCCTGGACTCGTTTATTCAACAGCCATGGATTGATTCTCAGAGGAATTTTGGCAAGTCCCATGAACAGGACGGGGCTCTGCAAGTGGCTCAGTGGTAGAAAATCTGCCTGCAGGGCAGGAGATGCAGGCTCGATCCCTGGGTTGAGAAGATTCCCCAGAGGAGGGCATGGCGACCCACTCCAGTGCTCTTGTCTGGAGAATCGCATGGACAGAGGAGCCTGGCGGGCTACAGTCCGTGGGGTTGCAGAGAATCGGGCTGAGGACACACCACGCACATGGACCGGACGCAGGGCTCTTGGAACCTGACTGTGGGTGTGGCTGACCTGGGGATGCTGGTCACATGTGATCACATGCAGGTGGGCCCAGCAGGCCTGGGGACTGAGACTCATCCCACGAGCTCTCACACGGCACTGAGGCTGCCGTTCCACGCATCTCACTTTGGATAGCAAGGAGCAAGTGTTTGAAGGTGACCGGTCCCTCCAGGTGCCTGGTCCAAGCGTGTGGTCCATCCGTGTTTGTGGCCCATCCGTGTGCATGCGTTAGTCGTTCAGGCGTGTCCAACTCTTTGTGACCCCATGGACTGTAGCCCACCAGACACTTCTGTCTGTTGAACTTTCCAGGCAGGAATGCTGGAGTGGGTCGCCATTTCCTCCTGCAGGGGCTCTTGCTGACGCAGGGACTGAACTTACGTCCCTTGCATCTCCTGCATTGGCAGGTGCCACCTGGGAAGCCTCCATCCAAGTGCGTGTTCCTTCCAAATGCATGCGACTCCCCCGCTCACACATGCTAAAGCTGAGTGGGTCCTCCAGGGGTGCATGTCCATGGTCCTCACTCTACAGCCTCGGAATGAGGCGCAGAAAGTCAGGGGCTGTCTACACTCACACCTCCAGCTCCTCGTGGACTGGGACCTGCAAACCTTTCTCTCCATCCCTGGCCCCGCATCCCCAGGCGCATCCTGTGTTTTGGACCTTAGCTAAACGGTGTGGAATAAGAAGAGGAAGCACTGCTCTCTCCTTGAGAGTTCAGAAACCAATTTGAAGACTCAAAGCTGGTTAAAGGGAAGTGGCTGATAGAGGCAATTAAGCCCTAAACTGACCTCAGTTATCGTGAAGCTCATTCACTTACACAGCCTCTCCAGGGCTGGCCCAGACCCCTGGTCAGCAAACCTCTTGTGTAGCCAACGTGAGCTGCCTCGCTCCCGTCCCCTCCCCGGGGCCGCCTCTGGTTTCCTCTGGAGGGGGCTACACTTTTCTGTGGCCCCCCAGGGCTGGCTAGTTTCCCCACTTCCAGGAACTTAAATACCTTCTTGGCGGCTTTGGCACCATCCCCTTTAATTATCTTTTTTAAAATTAATTTTTGTGGGTGTATAGTTGCATTGCACTGCTGGGCAATCTCAGCTGCACAGAAAAGGGACTCGGCCGTACGCATACATACAGCCCCTCTTCTTCTGTATTCCCTCCCCGTTTAGGAGAGCATGGGGCAGCGTCCCCCGCGCTGCACAGTAGGTTCTCACTCGTCATCCACTTTATAGAAGGTGGGGTGTGCATGTCAATCCTATCTCCCAGTCCACCCACCCGCCTTCCCCCTGGTGTCCATATGTCTGCTCTCTACATCTGTGCTTCTAGCTTCTGCTTTGCAGATAAGCTCGTCTGTACTGTTTTTCTAGCGTCCACACATCCGCCTCAATAAACGTGCTTGTTTTCTTTCTGACTTACCTCACTCTGGAAGACGCCCTCTAGGTCCATCAGCCTCTCCCCAAATGGCCCACCTAACTCTAGACAGACACAGGAGAGGGTCATGGTCAGGTCAGGGTTCTGCAGCAAGCCTGCAGCCTCCTCGTTGAAGCTGGAGCCTCGGTTTTCTTATCTGAAAATGGAAGCCTCAGCGCTGCTTCCCTGCCGGGGCTCAGAGAGGGAAGCAGAGGTCAGAAGCAACGTGAAAGGCGTTCAGTCGTGTCCGACTCTTTGCAACCCCATGGGCTATACAGTCCATGGAGTTCTCCAGGCCAGAATACTGGAGTGGGTAGCCTTTCCCTTCTCCAGGGGATCTTCCCAACATTGAACCCGGGGCTCCCACATTGCTGGCAGATTCTTTACCAGCTGAGCCACCGGGGAAGCTCACACAGGGAAGGTGACCACAAATATTAGCCCTGGTCAAGTATCTGTTTCATTTGTTATGAGTCTGTTTTTATTACAAAATGCTACATCCAGCACATTTAAAAATCCATGCATGTACTCCCACAGTATATCTGGTAAAATTATAATAAACACCAATGTTTCTAGTAGTCATATAGGGATATGAAAGTTGGACCATAAAGAAAGCTGAGTGCTGAAGAATTGATGTTTTTGAACTATGGTGTTGGAGAAGAGACTCTTGAGAGTCCCTTGGACTGCAAGGAGATCCAACCAGTCCATCCTAAAGGAAATCAGTCCTGGGTGTTCACTAGAAGGACTGATGCTGAAGCTCAAGCTCAAGCTCCAATACTTTGACCACCTGATGCAAAGAGCTGACTCATTGGAAAAGACCCTGATGCTGGGAAAGATTGAAGGTAGGAAGGGAAGGGGATGACAGAGGATGATGTTTGGATGGCATCACCGGCTCGACGGACATGAGTTTGAGCAAGCTCAGGGAGTTGGTGATGGACAGGGAGGCCTGGCGTGCTGCAGTTCTTGGGGTCACAAAGAGTCGGACAGGACTGAGCGACTGAACTGAACTGAAACACCAATGTACCTGCCATCCAGGTAGAGATAGTGAGTGCCATCGGTGAGCCTCCTCAGGACATCTGTCAGAGGTAATCACCACTATGGAGCTCCCATATACAAGGTTTACTTTTTCCAATGGCATTTCTCTCTATTTGGGGTTATCCCAAAAATATAATGTGAAGTTTTCAACTTGGGTACTTCATTTACATGGCATCATTTCTCGCCATCCTCTCATCCCATCCTCTGTATTTGAGAGGTTTCTATTCCTTTCCACTGAAGGAAGCGTCCTGGCTGATCACACTGCTGTCTAGTTCCTACGTGCTGGACTGTAGCCCCTTCCTGTCACTAGACACAGTGGAACTGTGGACAGTTGTGCTCACGCTTTCCCTGCCCTACCCCCGGCATTTACACACAAAGGCTCCCCCGGGGACTGTGCCCAGGAGTGGAATTTCTTATCTCAGGAAAGGTACAAGTGCAGACACGTTCGGATAACAAGCTGTCTTCCAGTCATCTTCCTGGTTCACAGGACCGGCCATCAGCGAGTGGATATTCTCATCCTCACCAACACTTGGTAGTGGCCGCCTTTTTCATTTTAATCTTGTCTGCCTCTTAAATTTTAACCACCCTGGTGGGTGAAACCAATCTGAATGCAATTTTAATTTGCATTCTTTTATTAGTGATGAGTTTGACCATCATTTAAAACATTTATTAACTATCAATGTCTTCTATTTTGTGAAAACTGTTTTTATATACTGTCTTTTTTCACTGGCTGACATGTCTTTTTCTTAAAGGTTTATAAGAGACTGTAATTCTGAGTGTACTAATTCGTCTTAGATTAAATGCATTCTAAATATCTTATTGCAGTCTGTGTGGCTATTTCCTTACTTTTTAATGATGCTGTTTCATAAACAAAGGCTTCTGCTTCTAAGATGCTTTATGGTTAGTGCTTTTGTGTCTTGTTTAAGCAACCCAAGGATTCCTATAATGCCATCTTTTAAAATATTTATAGCTATGCTTCTTGCTTTTAATTCTTTAAACAATCTATAATTGATGCTTTTAACATGGTAATGTAGGATGCAATTTTTTTCTTCGTGTGGATAAGTAACTGTCCTGAATCACACATTGAATGGTTCTTCTCTTTCCTGCTGAATTGCAGCACCGTCCTGCGCGTTATCCTTTCTCTGGATTTTGTATTCCATTCCACAAGTCTCTCTTTCCTGTCCTTGCACCAACACCCTGCTCTGATCGTGAAAGTGGATTTACGACTCATGGAGTAGGCTTCAGGAGCATCTTGTCTTGCCGTGGTCCTTTGCTCCTCCATATAAATGTTAGAATTATCTTGTCAGTTTCTACAGAGAACAGCACTGGAATTTTCCCTGAATCTCTGACTCAGTGTAGGCAGATTTGACATCTTTGAATATTGAATCTTCCTTACCATAAATATGAAATATATTTCAGTGTATTTATGCTTTTCAATAAAGATGTGCGATTTTCCTCATGTGAGCTTTGGCGCATGTTTTAGTAATCGCTCCCCGTGTACCTTGCATTGTTGTTGCTATAAAAATCTGTAAAAGTGACGCTTCAAATATTGATGATTTATAGCACAGTAACTGTGTTTTTGTATTTATTGATCTTATATCTAGTGCTTTACTAAATGCATACTAATTTTAATCACTTTTTTGGAGAATATTTCAAGCACTCCACCTATTTAATATATACAATAATATTAATACCTCCAAATAATGATAATATTTACCTTTCCATTTTCTTATTTTTTTTACTTTATTTTATGAGGCTGTCTAGAACGTCTCATGAATAATGATATAAAAATTATTCCTTTTCATTCATGATGCTATTCTTTTAAAATTTTAATTGGAGTATATTTGATTTCTAACATTGTGTTAGTTTATGCTGTACGCCAAAGTGAATCACATATACACATACCCATTCTTTTTTAGATTCTTTTCCCATATAGATCATTGCAGAGTATTGAGTAGAGTTCATTGTGCTATACAGTAGGTCCTTATTAGTTATCTATTTTATACACAGCGGTTGGAGAAGGAAGTGGCAGCCCACCTCAGTATTCTTGCCTGGGAAATCCCATGGACAGGCGAGCCTGGGGGGCTACAGTCTGTGGGTCGCAGAGTCGGACAGGGCGGAAGTGACTGAGCACACAGCGGGGTGTACACCCATCCCGCTCTCCCCACTGTCCCGCCCCCTTGCTCTGCTTTAAATGTTTCCGCATTTTGTTATGAAGCAGGAGCCATCCTGGAAGCCGTGGTCCCACGTCCTGAGCCGAGGATCCGCCGATTACCACTCGCCTGAGAGCCTGCCCCTGCTCCCTCGCTGGGATGCCAGGGCTGGGCGTCTGTGAATTCAACCTCCCAGACTCCTTTGCCAGCTGGCATCTAATTAGGTTCTGCTCTCGGGAAGGTCTGATGGGAGATGGAAGACAGAAGGAGGCGAGAGGGGACTTTCGTCCTGTCTCCAGCTCCTGTCAATCTGGCAGCTGGAGCAGAAATCCAGATCCTACAGCTTGACATCCATCTCCCCGGGTGACCCCAGCCCCAGCCCCTCCAGGACCCCTGAGATGAGCCGTGCCTAGGTAGCCGTTCTCTGAGCACCAGCTGTGGGGCTCCACGTGACGGCCAAGCCCCAGCCAAACGGCATCTGTGTGTGTGTGTGTGTGTGTGTCTGTGTCTCTGTGTGTGTCTCTGTGTCTGTGTGTGTGTGTGTGGTCTGTGTCTGTGTGTCTGTGTGTGTGTATGTGTGTGTATGTGTGTCTGTGTCTCTGTGTGTGTGTGTGTCTGTGTGTCTGTGTGTATGTGTGTGTGTGTGTGTCTGTGTGGTGTGTGTCTGTGTGTGTGTCTATGTGTGTCTGTGTGTGTGTGTGTGTGTGTCTGTCTGTGTGTCTGTGTCTGTGTGTGGTGTGTGTCTGTGTGTGTGTGTCTGTGTCTGTGTGTGTGTATCTCTGTGTTTGTGTGTCTGTGTATGTGTGTGTGTCTG
>JADEYB020000018.1:2004949-2029431 GCA_015832495.2 Alces alces
TGTGTGTCTGTGTGTGTGTATCTGTGTTTGTGTGTCTGTGTGTGTGTGTATCTGTGTTTGTCTGTGTGTCTGTGTGTGTGTGTGTAGTGTCTGTGTGTCTGTGTGTGTGTGTCTGTGTGTGTGTGTATCTGTGTTTGTCTGTGTGCCTGTGTGTGTGTGTCTGTGTGTCTGTGTGTCTGTGTGTGTGTATCTGTGTTTGTCTGTGTGTCTGTGTGTGGTGTGTGTCTGTGTGTGTGTGTGTGGTGTCTGTGTGTCTGTGTGTGGTGTGTGTCTGTGTGTCTGTGTGTGTGTGTAGGGGATGACCTTCTGAGCCACACGTTCAGGCCTGGCTGTGATGTCAGTTCTCAAGATTATTATATTTGAGCTGGCTCATCTTGCTGGTGATAACTGTTCCTAGAATGTATTGGCTTGTGGGTACCTCATTAAACAAATACAAGCCTTCAGCAAATCAACAGTCCCTGCATTAAATCCCCTAATTTAATATCTCTAGCAAAGTTTCGATATTCTGACTGAAGTGGAAATGAAAGTGTTAGTCGTTCAGTTGCGTCTGACTCTTTGTGACCCCATGGACTGTAGCCTACCAGGCTCCTCTGTCCATGGAATTCTCCAGGCAAGAATACTGGAGTGCGTTGCCATTCCCTTCTCGTGGAGATCTTCCAGGCCCAGGGATTGAACCTGGGTCTCCTGCATTGCAGGCAGATTCTTTACCAGCTGAGCCACCAGGGAAGTCCGTAGACCTTAATTTATCGAATCACCTTTATTTCATAAGAAAATGTTGTTTGGTTTTAGTTTTCATCAGGATTGATGTCAAATTTCATTCCTTCATTAATATGAATCGATTTCAATAACACCATGCTCTCCTCCTTAACTGTGTTAATGTCCTGTTTGAGTATCCAGATCATGCTAATCTGGTAGAATATGTTTTCCTAATCTCTGACAGATTTCTCGGCTTAGAGACATCTTGTCATTGGAAGGTTGTCAGTGCGCTCCTCTTAAAGGAACAGGGTTCTGGTTTTGATAAGTTACTTTGAAAATGTCATTTATTTATTCCTCTAGTTGCAGTGTGCGTGCTCCACACTGTGGTGACCTCTCTTTTTGTGGGGCATGAGCTCTAGTGTGCATGGGCTTGGTCGCTGTGGCTCACGGGCTTAGTTGCCCCGTAGAATGTTGCGTCTGCCTGGACTGGGGACTGAACCTGTGTCCTCCACACTGGCAGGCAGATTCTTAATCGCTAGGCCACCAGGGAAGTCCTGATAAATTATTTTTTATTTATCGAGTTAATTTCATTAATGTATCAGACATATGAAATGAGAGAATGAGCAATGAAATCTATTTTAAGAGATCTGGAGAGTAAGTGGATGAAGAATTAGACAAAAATGCCAGGGGGGGTCCATATGAAATTAGTACTCAGTCGGGCTGTGTGTTTTCTCCAGGCCGGTTCACTTCTGCATTATACTCACCTCAGCTCAACCCCATCTGAAAGGTACTTTTAGTGCTTTTAATAGACCAACTGTTATTATTTTTACATCTAATAGCATATATATATATTATTTCTAAATTGCACAAATTCTGTATTATTCTTTGTTCACAATTATTCACATTTCACCAGTGTGGTCAGCATCTATGCTTTTCCTTGCCCTTCTTTCATCCTTCATTAGTGTTTTTGCCAAAATTTCTTCTTACAGCTCATGTTTTTATTCTGGGGTCATTTTCATTCTTTCTGAAGTACATCTTTTAGAAGGATTTATTTTTTTTTTTTTTTGCTGAGGATCTGTTGATGTTTTCCTTTTGAAAATTTTTTATCCCCCTCTTGTATTTTTACTTGTCACAGAATGCTACACTAACCGTGGCTTTTTCTTAGCATCTTGAATGTTACTACACAACTTTACCATGGTTGCTATTAGGGATCCGCTGTCAATGTAATTGCTAATCTTTCCCGAGTGAACTGCCTTCTCTCTGTAGAGGTTTGTAAGAACTGTGTTTTATGCAGTTCCGTGACAACGAATCCAGGTGTGATTTCCTTTCCATGTGTCCTTCTGGTCGTGTGTTTTGCTTTTTGTATCTGTGGATTCATGCCTTTCCTTAGTTCTGAAAAAATAACCAGCCATTAACATTTATTTTCTTTCTTCCTGCCCTAGCCTCTTTAGCTGGAGTTCTGGTTGTGTGCACATGAGATTTTCTTACTTTACTCCCTGTATTTCTTCACTTCTGTCATACTTTTCATCTCATCTTTCTCTCTGCCACATTTCAGTAATTTTATCTGATTTGTCTTCCAGTTCTTGGATTTGTTTCTTAACTTTCTAGTCTGTTGTGTAACTCAGCTATTGTACTGCTCATTTTAGCCACTGTGTTTTAATTTCTGGAAGGTTTATTACTCCTTTATGAAGTCTGTCTGGTCATTTTTGTGGTCTGCCACTTCTTTTTTTTTTTTGCCACTTCTTACTCATTTTCTTATGTCATGTTTCAATTTTTTAAATTTCCATATAGAATTATTTCACACTTTTCTAATAGTTAAATGTCAAATCTCTCTCTCTTTTTATGCTGCCTCTTAATATTCATGGTTTCTTCCTGTGTTTTGGAGTGCATTTTATTTTATATTATGTTTATTTAAATTTTGTTTCACCTTCGTGCTTGGCTGCATTTATCCTGTGGTCATTCTGAGAGATCTGAGTTGAGGATTTACTTACCCAGAAAAAAATTGTATTGTTACTACCAGGTACCAGAAGGAACTAGCAGCCTGAAATCTCTGTGATGCCTTAGCCAGGGTCTGTGACAACAGAGGTAAAGCTGAACTTCAGAGTTCCGTGAGAACAGGGTGGTAACCATGGTAATCAATGCAGACGATTGCTATTGGCACTATCTCTTTCCACCTGGGACTGTAGGAGAGAAGACAGAGTCCATGGCACTTCCCTTGGTTTTCAGGTGGGTCCCACCCCACCTTTTTCAGGAGACAGATCCCCAAGAACCTGGCTTCACATGGAAATCTCAGCTTAGCTCCAACACTAGGCAGGGACCACATCCTATTCCTGACACCCCAAGCTTACAGATGCCCCAAGCTGGCATTGACCCCCAGATTCTAGCTTCTTGATCGATCAATGTTGGCTATTCTCCCAGAGCAGCGCCAGCTGTGTGTTTGCACCATGTGCTTCTACCAACTTTTATGGTTTTGATATGTTCTTATTTATTTCTTCTTCATAGGCAATTTTAATTTCAATGTTTCGAGCCAAACATTTTTTTAGGTATATATACTGTAATTTACCCAGAATCTGGGAGATGTTTGTGTCTGAGGGCAACTCATAAGACCTATTCCATCAAGCTGCTCTGAATATGGCTTTATATTTCAGACACAATGGGGTCAACGTGGATGGTGAGGAGCCTCATGATCAAGAGTGGGATGAGACATCTTCAAGATGTCATTTGGTAAAGATGCGAGCCTGGGCCTGATGGTGGACTATCTCAGCTCTTTATCTTCACGGGTCTGATGATAATGTCTTTGGGAACCTGTCCCAGGGGCTAAAGAAGGGCATGTATGTGAAGTGCAGGGGCGGCGGCGTGCACGAGTTTTGCCCCAGAGTTTGCCGGGAGGACACATGGTGATGTCACCGACTGTGGTGGCCCCTCCATGAAGCTCATCTGAGGTCTCTGCCCCTCGCGACTGAACCAGGGCCTCCACTGTCACCCCACTGCACGCGGTTCCTTCCAAAACTGCAGTGACCGGGCATCGCTCACGTGGGCACAGGGCAGTCACGCAGGCATTTCTGTCCCCGGTGTCCAGCCCCTGAACCTAGGCAAGAGTGAGGGGCAGTGGGAGCCCACGGAGTTCTAACCATCACACTTGTGTTTAGACAGTGCAAGGCGGTTTGCTGCACTGAGGGAGTGTGGACACTCAGTATAATCTGTTGAAACCTTAAAGTCGGTTCCCAGACAACGGCAGTTCTTGTGCTTTGCTGAACATACAGACTTCAGGCTGGTGGCAGGGACTGCTCACCACTCAGGTGGATGCCCCTTGCTCACATACACTCTGTGCTTCAGCCCCTGTGGTGGCTAGGACCTTCTTCCCTAGAGCTGGTACCTCTCTGGACTTTGGTCCAAGGTAAGCCGTATCCTCACTTATTCACCAGGGCGAGTCCTCAAAAGAAATTGGAATATGACTGCCTGGTCCTTCAAGGAGATTTGAACTCTGATGTTGGGTTACATGCAACAAATATACTCTCAGTTTGGGGAAAAAAAAAAGAAAGCATGATCTGTTGTGACTTTTAAAATGTGTTTAGTACTGGTTGTATTAATATGGAATTTAAAGAAGATGGGTGGATATTGAGTAGCAAACCTGAAGTAATAATTGCCTCAATTTATTTTTCAGGAACCAAAATTAGAGACAAATGTGTCCCCAGTCTCCTTTCTGGAAACACAGCCTCCTCAAACCAGCTATGCTTAATTTAGATAAAAAGCCATTATCCCTCCCGAGTCCTCAGGGTTTCCTGCACCTGCAGCCCTGTTACCTTGATTCATTTCTCCCTGGAATTCATCTGGATCATACGTCGTTTTCAAGGTTTGTTTGTGTAATTTCAACAAACATTTGCAGGGCACCGGGGTTGGGGGGGGCCATGCTTCTGTGGGCTCAGGGGGCAGAAAGGCGTGGGGCCAGGCGTCCAAGATCCAGGTCAGGGGAGGGGGGCACATCAGGAGCTGCTGACCTGACTCTCAGGCGCATGGTTGGTGAATTTCAGGCACCGTGGGAATGCAGAAGAGGTTCAGCTGAGGCTGTCTAGATGGACCCCACAGAGGAAATACGGCCAAAACTGGGGGATGAGCAAGAGTGAGGGAGGCAAACCCAGAAGGAAGGGGACGCCAAGGGGAGGACGTCAGGGAAGGGTTGCAGGCAAGGCGTGAGCAGAGAACAAAGGGTGTATCCTTCAAATCAGAGTGCGTTGAGACCAAGAGAGACACTCTAAGTCCCTGGTTGGGACCGTGGGCGTGAGTCAGCGTGGACCAGGCGAACTGGGCATCTGGCCACTGCGTGCGGAGGCACCCACCATCCGGCCTGACGCACACGCGCAGCGCTCTGTCGGTGCTGGGGTTGGTCCCTGGCCGTTCGTGCAGGTCAGGCCAGGCCTGGGCATCCCGAGGGAGGGCCATACCCCTGCTCGGGGCCCAGCTCCCCTGTGTCTGCCCGCAAGCTGGATCAGGCCTCCCACCTGCAGCCCCAGGACTCTCCCGTGTGGAGGAGGACAAAAGCGACTCCTCGTTCTTAACTCCTCACCTTCTTTCACATCCCTCTGGTGCCTGTTGCTCTTTGCTTTGTGCCAGTTCTCATGAGATTTTAATAAGAATGCTTGAGCATCCATTTGCTCACAGTCCTTCTGATGCAGAGACCCCTCTGCTCTCTGGAGTGATAGTGAGCATGCGGGCGGTGGGAAGCTGGTCAGGAAGAGGCGGGTGACCTGGCAGAAGGAGCTCGGGTGCTGGGACCCCTGGGGTCTAGTCCCACATGCCTTCTGGACGGGGCAGCGCTCTGATGCTTTCTGAGGTCCTCCTGCTCGCTGCCCAATTTATTCCTCACTCTGCAGTGAGGACAGCGTGGCCGGGCCATCACGGGGACTTAGTGGGAATGCCAGGTGGGATGGAGTGATAAACCACTCCCGTAAATCAATCTCTTGAAGTTTAAGATTGCTTTTTCTACTTAATCCCAAGGAATTTCAAGTCAAAGCTCCCTTTAACGTGAGCTAGAACCGGAGCCAGCTACTGCAGGTCCGGGGTGTACGCTTCTTGTCAGCTTTTACTTATAGAGAAGATGGTGGCGCAGGAGCACACAAGAATAAACTACACAGTTTCCTTTATGATAAATTCCACATGGACAGCTGACTCTCACGGAGGCTTTCACCGACTCTTGCTGGTCTTGTATAAGCAGCCAACTAGAATTGCAATGGATGAATGAGAGTAGGTCGGGGCGGAAAGCGGGCTGATATTTCCTTTGCATTGTGAGTAATGCATAAGATAAAAGCAAGGCAACTAACACTGCCAGCCAGTGACCGGAGGGGCTCCTTTCTGAAGCTGGAGGGTCATGTTCAGGTTCTGGAGGGATCTTTCTTCGTCCTCTATGCGATGCCCTGCATAGCAGCTATAATCACACACACTTTTTTTCACTCCTCTGAACCCTGGGCATCCTCTCCATCAAACTTCCAAACAGACCACAAAATGGCAAGCCACCTGGACCTGTGGCATTTGTCAATTTCCACAGTGTGAATATTCACACCGCAGCAGATTTCAGAACACAAACCTGATTCCATTCTTACGGCTGCCAGTAAGTAAGGATGGGGGGAAGGGATAGGGAGTTCGGTATGGACATGTGCACGCGGCTATATTTAAGATGGATTACCATCAAGGATCTACCATATAGCATAGGGAACTCTGCTCAATTTTATGTGACAGTCTGGATGGAAGGGGAGTTCGGGGAAGAATGGACACATCTGTATGTATGCCTGAGTCCCTTTGCTGTCCGCCTAAAACTATCACAACATTGTTAATTGGCTATACTCTAATACAAAGTAAAAAGTAAAAGAATGTGATTTCCTTGAACGGAAAGGGGGGTCAGTGTTTGGAAGTGATGCTGCGTCCATATGGTTATACTGCGAGCCACCACACAGGAAAAGCAGATGTAAACAAGAGTTCAGGAGTGGAAATCCCACTGAGATGCGGTGAAGCTATTAGGAGGTGCTGAGAATGCTGAGTAAGCTATTAGGAGGAACTATTAAGTATGCATTGTCCTTACCGCATGTTCTTGACAGTAAGTTTACACATAGGCTTGCTAAGTTGCTTCAGTCGTGTCCGACTCTGCAACCAAATGGACTGTAGCCCGCCAGGCTCCTCTCTGCATGAAATTCTCCAGGCAAGAATAGCAGAGTGGGGTGCCTCCTCCAGGGGATCTTCCTGACTCAGGGATCGAACTCACATCTCCTCTGGCTCCTCCACTGAAGGCAGATTCTTAACCGCTGAGCCACCGGGGAAGCAATGCCTATTGTCTTAGCTTCCTAGGGCTGCTTTAACAAATGACAACAAATGGAGTGGCTTAAAGCAACAGACTTTGATTTGCTCACAGTTCTGGAAGCCATAAGTCTGAAATCGGGGTGTCGGCAGGGCCATGCCCCGCCCCCATTCTCCCCGTGGGAGGAATTCCACCTGCGCCTCCGGCTTCTGGAGATCCAGGTGCTTTTGCCTGTGGCTGCATCGTTCCATCTCTGCCTCCGTCTTCACACGCTCTCCTCCTCTGAACATCTGAATCTCAAGCCTCCTTGTGCCTTTCTCTTATAAGCCCACCACCCGCCCAAATCTAGCATGACCTCATCTCATGAACCTTAACTTAATATATCTCCAAGACCCTTTTTCCAAACAAGCAAGCTCACGGGGACAGGCTCCGAGGGCCCACAGTTCAACCTGCTGCACCTACATCTAAGCAACTCTCTCATAACACGCCTGAAAAACTAACAACCTTCTCTCATAAGCCAGCCCCGGAACACCGCCGGGAAGGGTGTCCGTTTCCATCACACTTCAGTGAAAATAAAGCAAAGCCCATCTGTCCTCTTGCTCCATCACGTGTTAATAGTTACCAGACCCCCAGCAGGTCCCCAGCAGGCAGGGTGCCTGCTCCCTGACGGCCCTGTCGGGTCTGGTGGGAGCAGGTAGGGGGCGTCATCCTCCAGGGAGGAGGTGGACGGGGTGAGTGGGCTGGAGGGACCTCCCCGGCAGCGGCAGCTGGGTCAGAGCCCAGAGGACAGGAGGGGCCCTGGGGGGAGACTCAGTGCCCCTGACCGCTGCGTCTCTGGAGCACCGCTGCTCGCTCACCTTGAAGGTGGCCACGCGCGTGATAGTTCTGAAGGGCCGTAAAGGGTGGGAGGGCAGTTGAACGGCATCCCCCAGACCCCTGCAGCCGGCCTGCGGGGCGGATGTTGCTGAATGGGGCACCATCCTACTGCGGCTGGCAGCCTGGCTCCCCGGACGCCCACTGAGCTGATGGTGGTGGGCTCCACGCCTGAGTCATCGCTGGTGAGAAGCTGGGGGGAAAGCAGGGAAATTGTCCAATCCGGTGACATTTTCCTTAACGGGGGAATCCATGGCTACAGGGCTTCTGCCAGGGTCTGAAAAGGAAAGCAGGTGGGAGCTGGAGGGGAGACAGGCCTGCATGGTAGGCGAACCGGTTCTGGTGCAGGACAGGCCAGGACCTGCCCGAGGGCTCACCCTGAACCTCGGCTTCCTCCCCCACCAGACTCTGCTGCGCTCACTCCTTCCAGGGCGTGCTGGAAGACTGAAAGGGGGAAGGCACGAGAATAACACACCCCCTAGGTCAGGGTGATCGGATTTGCTGGACACCAGATCCGAGAGGATGGGGTCAGGCAGAGACGGTGCGGGGTCGGGTGGAAGCTTCAAAGTCTAGTCCCTGGCTGGGGGCTGCAGGAAAGCTGTGTCACTCACCCTGGCAGGTGGCCCGGCCCTCCCCATGGCCCCGACGGGAGCTGGTAGGAGAGCAAAAACCCAGGTGTCCTCCCCCGTCTCCACCTGCACCAGGTGAGCTGGTGTCTGCCGGATGTGGGCATCACATGGGGGTTTCAGAGTCAGGACAGGGGTGCTGCGGAAGTCACCCCACAGGGCGCCGACACAAGACGCCCCTCGAGGGGCCATCAGCAGCTTCCTCCCCACATTGGAGGGGTGACAGTACAATCCATCCCCAAGGGTGTTGTTGAAGATGAAATATGTCAAAACATGTCCAGGTAAGCACCACCCACTTCAAATGCCAGCTCAGGGGCTAGAGCCAAGGTCTCCCATTTCTTATATCTCTGTTCTTTCCATAAAGAAAAATATAGTTTCAGATAAAAAAAAAGACACTGT
This sequence comes from Alces alces, assembly GCA_015832495.2. Taxonomy (NCBI): domain Eukaryota; kingdom Metazoa; phylum Chordata; class Mammalia; order Artiodactyla; family Cervidae; genus Alces; species Alces alces. Next base: position 2,013,830 of record JADEYB020000018.1, read on the forward strand.
TTGATCCTAAAACCCCAAGACTACTCTGCCCTGAGTCCACTGCTGCCCATACCTGGTCCCCGTCTGTCCACGATGGGGGTGGCCCAGCTAAGCTCCGGTTGAGTCCAACACTTGGAACTAATGAAAGAGCAGTCCCTCAACACACACAAGCATTTCCTTCTCACAGCTGCTTTTGGGTGGAGAATCATTGAGTCTCAACCTGTTGCCTCTCATCATTTGATGGGCTGACTCACCCTTGGTTGGAGGCACTCAGGACGTTCTTGCCAAGTTCCCGGACAAGTGGTTATCATCAACCAAACAACGTAAGGTGGGTTTTCCAATGCAGCGCGCTGATGTTTTGAGTTTGTCTGATTGCTGTGTGTGCAGTATTTCTGAGGGAACTGACTGCTTTTCACTAGATTGAGCACCTCCCTAAAAACCATCATCTGATAAGCACTCTTCAAGAACCTGCGATGTGCCAGCTGGGGTGTCAAGGGCGCCCGGGGCCTGCACTCCACCCTCTCGACCTCTCAGAGGGTGGATGCCACACACGGAAATCATGCCCGTGATTGCCACTTTGCCTGGAATAGCAGCCCAGTCAGGTGGAGTGAACCAAGGACCAGGCTTTTCAAAGACCTCTCCCTCTCCGCTCCCTAGACCTGTCTTGCTGGGGTTGCATAGTGAGAGACAGGTTGGACGAGGCCAACAGGTCCGTTTGCAGAGGGATTTTCATTCTGGGCCCCTGAGTGTGGACCGTGTGTCATGGGAGATGAAGCCTTATCTTTTAGGAGAAAGGTGTCGAGTTCCCCTTGCTCTCAATGGTTCGGTTGGAGGTCTGGAGGCAGGGGGATGTCCACAGTGACCCATCAAAGGCACGTCTGACCTGAGGGGCAGGGGCACAAGTCAGCGGCCCTGGGCTTCACTGTTGGCAGCTCTGGCCAATGCGGCTCTTACCTCGGGCTGACAGTGCTGCCCGAGGAACTGGCCTGGATCCCACCAAGACCAGTCCTGGCCCGAGTCGTGCGTCTCCTGCTGGAGTCCAGGGATCGGTCGTCACCGGGCACAGAGTGTCCCGGGTGTCTCCGTCCCCACCTGAGATGCTCTGTCAACAAGGCAAAATGTCAATAAATGGATGATAAATGTAAAGTGAGTCCAAGAGCCTGCACTCCGTAACCTGACAAAGTTTTAATCTCGTGTCTGTCTTAAAAGCTGCGAGGTACTTTGGCCGTGATTTATCTTTTGATTTTCTTAAAGAAATCGCTCTCAGATGTGTTTGTGCTTCAGAAGAGCCACAGACACAAAAAAATGCAATCTTTATTATAATACATCATTTTATTTCCTGCCACGTGAGAAAGACTCAAGGCAGAAATTGTGATTGTCCGGTTATTTTTACATTCAAATGAATGGCAAATCAGCCTGTCAGGACAGCGTGTCCTGTCTTAAGCATTTAGCGCATTCTTACAGGAATCAGGGAGCCAGATGTCTTGGGAGCATTTGGACCCACGCCTCTCATGTGGCCTCAGGACAACACCTGGTAGTTTTCCATCCTGCCGTCTTCCTGGACCAGGTCAGCATCAGGACCAGGAAGCTGGCGGCCAAGGCTGGATGCGAAGGCGGTGACTCAGGGATGCTAAGATGGGACCCAACCAGAGAGCTGCCCTCAGCACTCCCCTCACCCTCTACTTCCAGGTCAAGCTTCTACCTGTGACGGATGCGGACACTCAAGGTCAGGGTGGCCTGGGAGCTCCCAGGACGAGCCTGGGGGAGGCAGCAGTCGGCATGCCCTGAGGATCCTTGTTGTGTCTTGAAGATGCTGAGAAATGACTTAGAACAAGGAGGGTGGGAGAAGGCAGGGGGCACCCTGAGGAGGGGGTCCTGGGGGAGTAAAGGCGTGGAGGTCTGCACGGAAGGAAAGCTGGCCGCAGGGTCAGATGGCACAGGGGAGCAGACGGAGGCTGCACCGTGTAACGAGAGCATCTACCCTGGGCCTGTGCTGGCCGTGGTTCGAGCCCCTCTGTCCGAGTCGCTGACGCCGGCACCATGATGTAGGGAGGCCGCCGCCCCGATTGCTGAGGCCCAGGGCTGCGCTACGGCGTGCCCGCCCTCAGTGTCCAGGCAACAGCAGAGCCGGGGTCGGAGCCCGGGCGGCCGGTTCTGAAGCTGAGTGCTTCCTACCCCCCCAAGAATGTAGGAAACTTCTGGGCAGGGAGGAGCAGGGGACGCAGCTGGGACAGGATCGGGGCGTTTCACAGCTCTCAGCCCAGCTCCCCCGAGTCTGTCTGCCTGCGTGGCCCCATCTCACTGGTGGGACCACCACCCCAGCCTGGAAACCACTCTGGGCTCTTCTCCCCTGCAGCGGCCCCTCCTTTCCAGCCCAGTGACCACCAGGCTCTGCTACGCGAATCCGAGCCCTCGGGCCCCACCGCCTGCTCCTGGCTCTGCTGTCTTCAGTCTGCGTTCCCGGGAAAGGCTGACGGCGCTGGCTCCATCCCGGGGGGCTCTTGTGAGGGCGAACAAACAAGCCCGCGAGTGGAGCCTGGCACTGGGCACCCTCTCACGCAATGTCCTGCGTCAGGGTGGACTTGACATGTCCTATCTGCCCCTTCGTTTCCTTCTGTCCCACCACGAGCTGCGTCCCCTGCCCACCTTGTGATAAGCAGACTGCGATTGAGTGCTGGCCAGTTTTTAGGACTGGCCCCTCCCTAACCCTCTTGTGATCTATGCTCCTTCCTTTCTTGTCATTGTGACAGCCAGCTGAAGAGAGTGCAACAGAGAACGTTGAGACCCTAGGATGCTGGTGTCTCAAGGAAAAAGGAGGCTGCACCCATGGGTGTCTGCATGGAGACCTCCCAGCCACCCCCACTGGCCCACTGTGGACCAGGGCAGGATGGACCAGCTGTATTATGAGACAGCATCACCCTCTTTACATTTTAATGTCTAAGCATTTATTTCTTTCATCAGAAAAAGTAATACATTAAAGTGGAATACATATATATTTGCAAGAAGTTTGGATTTTGCGTTGAGGTGCTCAAGGATAACAGAAAAAAAGATAACTGAGAAAAAAGAGAGCAATGATCTTACTTCTCTATAAACACTCACATTAATTCCAGTTACGTTGGAATTAATGATCGTATGAAACTTCAATAGCAAGTTTGCTAAAAACCAACTGACAGAATACTGGTGGGTCTACGCCTGGTCTCTGTTCTGCTTATTTGTCTGTTGGTTTCTACCTGAGCCTGAATCACATTGTCCTGATGACTGCAGCTTTATATTAAATTTTGAAATAAGATAGTGTAAAAATCTTCCAAATGTGTTATTTTTTAAAAAATTTCACCAGCTATACAGACCTTTATATTTCTACATATAGTTTGGCTTCAACCTGTCGATTTCTGTTTAAAATATTGATTGTAATTACTTTATTTTTATTTGGCTGCATAGCACAGCTTGTGGGATCTTTGTTCCCAGCTGGGTACTGAGCTCAGGATGTCAGCAATGAAAGCCTGACATCACTGGACCTGCAGGGAATTCCCAGGTGGGATTCCTTTAAATTCATGGGTCAATGAGAGAAAGTTTTCATTTTAACAATGTTTGCTGATTTTTGTAGATATAATATCATTAGGGATTTTTAGTTTAGTTTTCATCAGATAAACTCTGTGGGATTTGATTTGGTTGACATTTATTGTGCCCAGTTTTTGGGCCAGCATCAGGTCTGTGTTGGTGAATGGGTTCTGCACACTTGAGAAGCGAGTGCTTTGCTGTCGCTGGCTGCAGACCCTGCGAATATCAAGTGGGTCTGCGGCGGGTAATGGTGCGTTCAGGCCCTCTTTGTCTTCCCTGTGTGTGGCTTTACTCTATCAATTGCTGAGAGACAGTGTTAGTTTCCAACTACTGGGATGGAGCTGTCTTCTTCTCTCCTGCATGCTGTCAATTTTTGCCTCGTTTATTTTGAAGATCTGTCATTAGACGCATGCACATCAGATTTTGGTTTGCGTTTTCTAAAGTCTTAATGAATGTTTCCTGTTTCCACTATGAAACAACCCTCTTCATTTCTATGATATCCCCTCTCTTTGAAGTCTGCCCTGCCTGATATGAACGTCATTGCACAAATGTCTCTTGCTTATTGCTTCCATGTCAGGCCTTTTGCCATCCTTTTTCATCCTATCTGTGTCTTTTCATTTGAAACATCCCTCTTGTACACAGACTATGCATGTCTTGCTTTTTTAATCTAGTCTGGCAGACCAGATTGGACTGTTTGATCCGTTTACGTTTAATGTAACTGTGGATCTGTTTGGCTGTGTGCACCTCCTGCTGTTTGTTGTTGGTCTCCCCCTGCTCTCCGCTTCTTGTCTCCTTCTTGCCTGTTTTCTTTGGTTTAGTCAAATATACATTTATTTTTGTATTCTATTCTATGCCCTCAATTGGCTGCCTGTCACGCCTGTTTTTTTCTCTCTTACTGCTTGCTCTAGAGATTGCAATACTCATTTTCAATTTATCATAATCTATCTGAGTTAAAGTATGCAAGAGCCTTCTGTTCAGCCTTCCTGCCTCTTGTGTTCTTATTGTTGTATATATTATTTGCATATATGGTATACACATCAAAATAGATCATCGTATGTCCCTTAGACTGCAAGGAGATCAAACCAGTCAGCCCTAAAGGAAATCAACCCTGAATATTCATTGGAAGGACTGATGCTGAGGCTGATGCTCCAATACTTTGGCCGCCTGATGCGAAGGGCTGACTCGTTGGAAAAGACCCTGATGCTGGGAAAGATTGAGGGCAGGAGGAGAAGGGGATGACAGAGGATGAGATGGTTGGATGGCATCTCCGACTCAGTGGACATGAGTTTGAGTGGGCTCGGGGAGTTGGTGATGGACAGGAAGCCTGGTGTGCTGCAGTCTATGGGGTCGCAAAGAGTCAAACATGACTGAGCAGCTGAACTGAACTGTTGTTAAACTGGTGGTCTTTATAATTATCTTATCTTTACAACTGGTCTAAAGTTTATAACAGATTTATAGATGTGAAGATTAGCCCAGCATCATGCCCTTCATCATTACCAGAAGCCAGAAGTCATATAATCTGTTATAGTATGAGTCACCTTAAAGCGCTGATATATTTTTCTGTGAGTCATTGAATTTCCCCAATATTTACATTTCTGCTTCTGAAGGGCACCTACACTAGCTTGAACAATGTAGCCACAGCCCTTTTTTATAACAGCTTTATTGAGATATGACAAAAAAGATCACTCCTTTAAAATCTACAATTCAGTGGATTTTAGTAAGCTTTCAGAGTGTGTGACCACCGCCACGTTCTCCCTTAGAGCATTTTCATCGCCTCCAAAGGGAGCTCTGTCCCATCAGCCACTGCTCTCCCTTCTTGCCCAACCCTACGCTTGGCATTACACCTACTCTTTTGTGCATATCTGCATATTCTGGACATTTTGTATAATTACAGTCATATGCTATGTGACCTTTTGTGACTGCCTTCTTTACTTAGCATAATGTGTTCAAGATTCATTCATGTTGCATTAATAACCAGCATCACTACTTCACTCCTTTTCATGGCCAAGTGCTATTCCATTGCATGGACTTCAGCTGATCCACAGAACATCAGCAAATCCACGTATATGGTCACCTGCTCTGGCAGACCTTCCAACCCAGCTTTTAGGTGTAATAAAGCTGCCGCTTCTGTTCCAGCCATCTGAATTACAAACCTCTCTCTAACTTGAATCACAACAAGGGTGAGGATAATGGAGCATATTTGATAAGACTCTTCTCTGTGACATGAAGTAACGATGGTTAACATGATAGCATCAGTCATATCTGAAAGACGGGCTCTTGGGTTCACGTTACAATCTTCACAGTAATTTTGTATATGGTAGAAATAATTTTTAGTGAAATTGCTTTAGTGGACTTGACTCTGAAAAGGAAAGATTATAGGCACATTAAGAAATACCCCATTTAATTGCGTTAATGCAATTTTAAAATTCAGCTCATGGATTTATAGCTCCCTGAAGGGTGAGAAAGGTAAAGGAATACACGAGACTAGACATGGCAAATTTATTTCTGCAGAATAATGCTGGTTTCCCTCCACTGGAAAATCAAAGCTAAGGTCACATTGATGCGCTTGGAGCCAGGGAGGTAAGTGTCGATTATCAAAGTCTGTGTCACAAAACAGAGATAATTTGGTGCCGATCCACACAACCTAGAAAGGAAAAGATATTGATTTGTAGAACGGTCAATATTTTCTCCCTATAAAGGAAGAGGAATTGAGCCAATTGTAAATAAATTCTCACACTTCTCAAAGAAGCCGCTGGAAGATAGGTCATCTGAGTTTGATGTGCTAGTCAGGGGAGGGGGAGCAGAGCCTGGCAGCTGGGTTTCTGCTGGACACAGAGAAGGATTGGGACCTGGCCGTGGCCACCACTGTGTGATGGCCCTGCCGGTGACCTGGGTGGAGTTTCGAACTTGCCTCTTGGCCAAGAGCAAATGGGCGCACAAATCTCAAAAGGGCGGAGGAAAGACTGGCTCGTTCCTTCCTACTCCGACCACTGGCGCTCAGCACCTGTGGACAACATCCTAGGACCCGACCCTGTGGAGAGCCTGCAGCCTGAGTCCTCACGCTCCTGAGGACATCCCGTCTCTGGGCCAAGAGTGGGAGAACCGGAGTGCGAGCCGCCCGTGCCCTTCTATCTCTCCATACCTCCCAACACAACAAATTAACGGGCCTCTTTTCTCTCTGTTTTGTTCCACAGTGGAATTCACTTTGTTCTTATTGCTAGATTTAATTTTTTAGGGGAAAGACTTTATTGATGCCCTAACACTGAAGATGTATAAATGTAGTTTCCAAAATTTTATCCTGAGGGTTTCTTTTTTCATTTTAATCTATTTTTCTGTGTGGTGTGGAGGGAGAGCTCAGCTTTATTTCCTTCTATTTGGATGATAAAGCATCATTTTTATACCGATTTAAAGGATTTTCTTGGTTTTATATTAAATTCCTCAAAATATTGTGCTCTATTTCTGAATATCCGTCTAGCCCACTCACCTCTCTCTGTGTCTATTTTTAGGCCATTTCGGAATTTTGGTGATGACAATGGCTTTGTCGTGAGCATCTGGTCCGTGGAGGACTTTCTCACTATTTTTTGGTCACTTAGTCTCTTAGCTAACTTTGAACATTTATTGTGCAGTGTGATCTTTGTAATTACTGTATTCTAATTTTTTTTTTTTAAGAGAGCTTGAAATACATCCACGTTCATTCTCGTTATCATTCGTTCTCCACCGTTTGTGGCTTCTCACCAGGTTCCAGGCCTGCTTCAGACGCTGGGGTTCAGGTCGAGAGGGGACAGACGGCCCTGGCAGCACTCCCATCACAGCTGGAAAGAAACACGAGCAGGGAGATGAGTAGAAGGTGCGTCGAGTTAAAATTCCGAGAGCAGTAACGCAGGGGCGAGGGGTGAGGGGTGAGGCCATCCTCTGCGCTCAGCCCTGAAGACGGTCCTAAACTCCAGAAAGGAGGGCCTCATCCAGGACCACGGAGCGCACTCTGCCCCCTGGTTTGACAACCGCAGATTGGGGGGGGAGGTGTGTTATTCACCAGGGCTGCTGAAGCAAAACACGTGAACGGGTGGCTTAGAACAACAAAATGTCTTGGCCCACGGTTCCGGGGGCTAGAAGTCCAAACTCAAGGTGTCAGGAGAACCCCATGCCCTCCAAAACCCCGGGGCGAAGGGTCCTTCCTGCCTCTCCCAGCTTCCATGCTGCCAACAATCGTGGTGCATTTCAGCTCACAGATGCAACCTTGCCATTCTCCATCCTCGCCTTCTTCCCTGTGTGTGTCCAAATCCCCTCTTTTCTCAGGACACAGTCTTATGGGATTAGGCTTCAGCCTCATGATCTCAGCGTAGCTTGGCTTCCCTTGTAAAGGCATGGTTTCCAAATGAGGCACGTTCAGCAGTGCCTGGGGTCAGGGCTCCAACGTACCATTTTGGGACACAAAATTTAATAACTAACCGCAGGGTTTTGTTGGGCATACAGAATTCATCTGCTTTTCAAATATAAAATCTGTGTCAAATGTGTAAAATGACAAGACGGTCCCTTCTCACCTGCCGGAGGCCTGTGCATCCCAGGGTTCCTCATTCCCCCTCAGGGTCAGTGCCACGGTCTGCAGAGGCCAAGCCTGCAAACTCCAGATGCCTCCCGCCACGTCCCCATAAAGACACCCAAGGCCCGCTGTCCACGCACATCTACATATTCAGGAAAGTTATTTTCCCTTTCTACCTTCTTTGGATTTATCATGTTCTTTCTCTCATTTTTCAGGAGGACATAGCAGTCATTAATTTTAACGTTTTTCCTTTGTCGAACATGTTCACGTGAAGATATAAATTTCCTTCCAAGTCCTGTTGTAACAGCACCACGCAGGCTGTGATAAGTAGCACTTTCATTACTTTTTTAGCTTCGAGTATGTTCTCTTTTCCCCTCACATATTTCCTTTCACCCACAAATCATTTGGCAATGCATTTTTATCGAACCACCGTCAGAAACGATGATCTGCATGATATTGATCTTCTAGCAGCTTTGAGACTTCGCAGGGATGGGGACACGGGCAAGGTTTGTAACTTCCATGGCTCCTGGAGGAGAGGACGTTGCCCTGGGCTGTGGAAGGTGTGGCTCAGTCTTCAGCATCCTTATTACAATGCCCTTCCAGGCTTCCATGTCAGGGGCTTGGCAGACTCTTCTGTAAAGCGCAGACAGTAATATTTCCAGCTCCCTGTCCCTGTGGTCCAATTACCCCTTTCTTTCATTGTAGCTTGAAAGCAGTCATGGGCAACGCTACCTAAATGAGGGTATTGTACACCAATAAAACTTTATTAACCACAGCAGACTTGTTCTGTGTCCTTAAGGATGTTCTGTCTGCTTGACCTGTTACCTGGTTAGCAGTGCATTCAAATCAACCATGGTGGGGTGTGCATGTTTCAGAATTTCCAAAACTCCACATGGACCTGCTGTATCTGTTTCAAGGCTATATTATTAAGTGCATAGTGATTCAGATTTATTGTCTTAGTCTCCTGAATTAATCAATCATTGTCAGGCAGCCCTCTTTATTCAGAATGATAGTTTTAGCCCTAAGGTTTGTTTTATGTAGTATCAGTATGCTTTCTCTAGTTATTCTGGGCTTTGTTCTTAATTTTTATTGTTGGTCTAGTGCGGATTATTTCTGTTTCCGCACTGTCAGTCATTCATTGTCTCAAGAACCTTTCAGACACTTGTGAACAACATGTGTGGCTGCCAGCTTTGTTTATTCCCTTAGAACTTTATATTAGGAGGGGCTTCTCTCATAGCTCAGTGGTAAAGAATCTGCCTACAATGCAGGAGACCCTGGTTTGATTCCTGGGTCAGGAAGATCTGCTAGAGAAGGGATAGGCTACCCACTCAGGTTTTCTTGGGCTTTCCTTGTGGCTCAGCTTGTAAAGACTCTGCCTGCAATGCGAGAGACCTGGGTTCCATCCCTGGGTTGGGAAGATCCCCTGGAGAAGGGAAAGGCTTAACTCCAGTATTCTGGCCTGGAGAATCCCATGGGATCGCAAAGAGTCAGACGCGATGGAGCGACTTTGACTTAGATTAGGCGTTCAGCCCTTCTGCATGAATATAAGTGGCTGACATACTGGGGTTCATGTTTACCTTTCTAGTCTATGCTTCCTGTTTGCCATGGTTTTCTTTAGTTTCTTAATTTTATCTCTCTTTTCCATGTGTTGGTTTTGTTGAGTTGTCTTATTTCCTTCCTATTTAAGCATTATACATTTTATTTTATTTTTAAAAAATTCATGGTTATCCTTAACACTTCACCACGTCCAGGCTTAGTAAAGTCCAAGGTTGAGTGTCCCTTCCCTCCTCCAAAAGTACAGGGGTGTCAGACAGCCCTGACCGTGACCCAGTGCCCCATCTCTCACCTCTGGTGCTAATTATCTTTGTCACACCTGGGGTGTTTGTGTGTTTCCATTTTGTTTTAAAAGGTCCCTGAGCTGAGGCCGCCATGCACTAATGCCTTTTAACCTGGTTTCCCGTAGGAGGTTAGAGCTCCTCTTAGGAATGGGTGCTAACGCCTCCCTCACATTTTGGGTCACAGAGGCTAGCATTTAGCCTCAGTCAGATGCAGTTCAGTTCAGTCGCTCAGTCGTGTCTGAATCTTTGTGACCCCGTGGACTGCAGCACCCCAGGCCTGCCTGTCCGTCACCAGCTCCTGAAGCTTGCTTAGACTCATGGCCGTGAATGGGGAAGGGAATGGCAGACTACCTCAGTGTTCCTGCCTCTAGACCCCCACGGAGAGCATGAGCAGCGCTCAGCCTCCACGCCTGTGAACGGAGACTTTGAGGGGAGGAGGATGGAACTCGGAGGGGGGGGGTTGGGTCTAGAAGCCCCCTCCCCTCCAAGCCCGCTGCCTGCCCCGTCTCAAGCACATCATTAGGGCGCTTTAGTTTTTATTCCTGGCTACTTGCCCTGGAAATATTACAAAACATTTTCATGTTTTCCTTCTTAGTGGCTGAGCCTCAAAAGTATAATCCTGTTCCTGGGGAACATCTTTTTTCCTTTGCATTGCAGATATTGTGGATTCCTAGAGGATATTTCACTCTCCTCTGTTACCTCTTAGAAACCACTGTCTGCTTGCAGGGTTGGCCTGCCCTCCATCTTCCCCTCACGTCCAGCTGCCCCTGCACCAGTGGAATCACCGTGGAACTGCAGCGAACACCTCGCCACCCCTCCACGTGATGGCCCCGGGTCCCCACCCACGGACTCCAACTCCCTTCCCTCTTTGGGGTCGATGCTGCTCCCCTGCTCCCCTGCTCCCACAGCTGAGTGTCCGGTGACAACCAGACCTCCCTTCCTTGGCGAGACAGCCACGATGGTTCCCCGAGTCCCCTGGGTGGAGCAGGGTGAGCCTTCTGCCAGGACGAGGCCACACGCCCGTTCCAGTCCAGCCTGTCCCCCCTCAGGTGGTTCAGCCTCTCAGGCCTCCGCTGACTCATCTCTGCAAGGGGACAGATCGAACCAAGCCAAAGGGGTTTTGCTTTCACAGGAAGGTCACAGGCTCCAGTAGAAACAGTCTGCAGGAGCTCCACGTGTGTTAGCCCTTTCCGCTGCCTCCTTCTGGGAGTGAGGCCCAGCAGATGAGGGTGGGTCCAGCCCCACCCGTGTTGGCAGAGCTCCGCCATCCCCATGCCAGAGCCCCACTGCCCACAGGCCCCCAGCCTGATGACACGGCTCCATGAGCCAGTCTTCTCTCCCAGGAAGCTTGTGGGAAGTGGGCCATCTCCCCAGGTTGCCTTCTGCAGTCCCAGCGAGCTGACATGGGTTGCGGATGGACTCCTCTTGTTCTGTCAACATTTGCTGAGATCTTTCTGATTTTTGAGTTTGCCTGCGGGTACCCACAGACGGGCACCCTTGGGATCTGGCGGGCAGAGGGGAGGCCTCTTTGCTCTCAGGCCGGGCAACCTCTCCACTCTGCTGCTGTAATTAGATGTGAAAGAAAACGGAGATGTGACATTTTCCATTTGAGCTCCGTCGGAAAGATGGTGAGCCAAGCACTTTGATGTCAGGGATGAAACGCAGGGTGGAAATGCAGATTCAGGAAGGTGTGTGATTTGTAGTGGGAGATGCATCTCCCCCCATGTCTCGGCCCTATAGGTCTCAGAAGGATGTCTGCAGGGAGGGGAGCCGTGGACCACGCTGCCTCCTCCCCAGGGGCACCCTGGGCTCCCCGCCCAGCTTGCATCTCCCTGCCTGGTGGGGCATCACTTGTCCCAGCCGGGGGATCCCTGCTACCCTCCTGGGTGCTACCTCACCCCCTTATAATAACAATCGCCCCGCCTTTTGCTCCACTCCGTGGTCAACAAAGTGCCCTTCCAGCCACAGCTCCATCAGGAGATGAGGAAGGAGGTTTCCCCACCTCCCTCCTAGTTGAGGGTGTGTGGCACCTTCAGAAATTGAGCCAATCCAGCCCCCTGCCTGCCCTGTACCCAAGCCATCTGTCAGACACACTCCACGTTTCCCCCGGGGGTGGACGGAGCAGGCAGACAGCTGCGGCCAACGGGACAATTTCCGTCGGGACTTGCAGACCCCGAAGGGTGATTTTGCGCGGACCTGCCTGTCCTCGGTCCTCTGCTCCGACGTAAGAGCATCCTGGGCTGAGGGCCACCCTGGAGGATGAGGTGCTCGTGGGGCAGAGTCCCCCGAAAGGCCAGGCCAGGCCCGGATGGCGCATCCTAGTGAGAATTGTCGTGTGTGCTGTTCCCCACGGGGGGTGGGAAGTTGACTGTCCCCAGGCAGGTCTCAGAACGGGCCTGGCATTTGTCTGGTCCCTGTCCTTTCTACTTGCTTACCTCTGTTCTGGGAATGCAACCTGATTTAAATGTCAGTCATACACAGACAGGAGAGACCGAGGCGGGGGCCAGGCGTACAGGACGAGTGGCTTCTGTCAAGCTCCGGTTTTCTCGGCGTCTGCCTCGGGTTTCCTTTTTGTTCGGGGACTTGTTCAAATTCAAGGGGCAGGAGACTGAGCCGGGGGAGGGCCGGGGCTGGAAGCTGCTGGCGGGGCATGAAGGCCGCAGGGCCATCGGGGTTGAGGGCACGTGCATCATCAGGAAACAATTTGGAGAGTCTTGGGCAGCGTCGGCCACAGCTGCCCACACACTCCAGTGATCCGGTGTCCTCTGCCGTGTCCACACTCACGGGAAATGCATACACGTCTCCACCATGAAGCATGGGCCCGCGTGTCTCAGCGGTGCTGCTGACAATTATAAAGCCAGGAAACCACACACTCTCATCCTCCGTAGACACGATGTGGTCATACAATGGGGTGCAGCAGAGCCGTGAGCATTCAACCACATTTGTGTGTGAAGTCACTTCAGTCGTGTTGACTCTGTGACCCCATGGACTGTAGCCCACCAGGCTCCTCTGCCCGTGGGATTTTGCAGGCAAGAATGCTGGTGTGGGTTGCCATGCCTTTCTATAGTCAGCCCCAAGATGGAACAACACAGAAGACTGCACAGGAGCCCTGCGTGAAGTCAGCCGGACTCACAGGTCCGTCCCGCAGCCTCACGCTATGTACCGCCCAGACCCCAGGCCTGTGCTGAGCTGTGAGTCATTACAGTGGGTGGGCTTGCCGGGGTGCCTGGAGGAACAGAGGGCCGCTTCTCAGACGCCATCAGTTTTCTGGTTTTTGGATCTGGCTGTTGTTGACACGGGTGACCTGCTTGTGAAAATTCCTAGAGGGGGTCCCTGACGCTCTGCTCTCCTGTCAAATTGCACAGCAATTTGAAGTTAAAAAAAAACAGCCAAGTTTCAAATCAGAGAGCTGAGGTTCTAAAGCAGCCGCCACTTTCTTTCCTGGCAAGAGCAAGGAAGTCGGTTTCATGAAAATCCCTAGACCAGCAGCCCACATGGTGTCCGGGAGAGTCGGGGGGCAGAGAACAGGGCAGCTCCCAGGAGGTGTGCAGCCCCTGCAGACCACTGTGGGCTGTTTTCATCGGTGTCGCCGTTATTACTCGTCTTTGTTATGCACAAGAATCACATCTGGAAAGGCCACCATCCACATAGGCTTGAGGTGCAGAAACCTATCAGTAATTTAGCACAAGCTCCCAAGTGTTCAGAGAACCTTAGATCATGCAAGATGGAAGAAGGGATTGATCTGGGGGCACCGGCCCTCCTGGGAGGAGCCCAGAGTCCCACACGAGCTTCTTTTGTGACCCCAAGGCCACTGGACCTCAGGGTCCTGACCTTGGCCATGAGCGAGGCAGGCCCGAGAACTGTGACAACGCAGTTTCTAAGTCACAGGCTGTCTCTCTCCAATAGTTGCTCAGTCTAAGAAAAGGCTGGACTTGGACCTGGTGGGAGGCATCTTCACCACTGAGTTCACAGCACCGCCGTGCACGGGGCCTGGGCGGCGGTCCTGCCATCACCATGTCCGGGGGGCCTGGGCGGCGGTCCTGCCATCGTCACCGTGTCCAGGGGGCCTGGGCGGCGGGCCTGCCACCGTCACCGGTCCGGGGGCCTGGGCGGCGGTCCTGCCATCATCACCGTGTCCGGGGGGCCTGGGCGGCGGTCCTGTCAGCCGTCACCGTGTCCGGGGGGCCTGGGCGGCGGTCCTGTCAGCCGTCACTATGTCCGGGGGGGGGGCCCCTGCCCGCAGCCCCGCCAGCGAAGCCAAGTGGGAGCAGGCGCTTTCAGAGGGCGGCATCCGTTACAGCCCACAACCTGTAAGGGGCCAGGAGGCCAGGCACATCAATTAGCCATAAAGACCAAACCCAGTGCTCAACTTTTAATTTCATCTCGTATTTATCTGGCTTTATGGCAGAGCATGGTGCTTTTTCATGAGTATGGTTATTTCTTCCATAACGTTGCGCCTTCCTGGATGAAATGTGGGCGCTGGAGCCAGGACGTGGGCAGCAATGATGGAAGGCTGAGGCTGGAGGCGGAGGGGCCAGGGCCGCTCTGGCCCACAGGACGGAGCCCAGGGCACCCTAAAAGATGAGCGCTTTCTAGGAAACCAGCTCTCTGACCCCCGGTGGGAGGAAGTGGGTGATTACTGAGCATGCTCCTGGTGTGGCCCACTTTGTATATGATTTTACTTGATTTATTTTTTCTTTAATTTTTTTTTGGGGGGGTATAGTTGATTTACAATCTTGTGTTAGTTTCTGCTATATAGCAAAGCAAATCAATTTTACACACATACATCCACTCCTCTTTAGGTTGCTTTCCCTACAGGCCATCACAGAGTATTGAGTAAACAGACTAAATATTTCAGTTCACATATATACACCACTATATACACGTAAGTGAAAGTCGTTCAGTCGTGTCTGACTCTTTGCAACCGCATAGACTATACAGTCCGTGGACTTCTCCAGGCCAGAATCCTGGAGTGGGTAGCCTTTCCCTTCTCCAGGGGATCTTCCTGACCCAGGGATCGAACAAAGCTCTCCTGCATTGCAGGTGGATTCTCCACCAGCTGAGCCACAAGAGAAGGCCGAGAATACTGGACTGGGTAGCTTATCGCTTCTCCAGCGGATCTTCCTGACCCAGGAAACAAATGGGCGTCTCCTGCATTGCAGGCAGATTCCTTACCAACTGGGCTCCCGGGGAAAGTAGTTTATAGATGAGAAGTAACTGATAAGGACCTACTGTACAGCTCAGGGGACTTATTGGAGTTTTGAACAGCCATGTTATCAGTGCAAAGGTGTGGACTTCAGGTTTTTATGCTTTAGTGCTTTTTTCTTTGGTAAGAAAAGAGTTAATTTAAAAAAAAACAGAGTCTCAAATCCAGGAGAATATCCCTTAAACGTGATCTTGCCAAAAATTAGCACCAGAGCTCTTCCTGAAGCTAGAGGCACGGTCAGAGCTGCTGCTTGGCTTCAATGCGCTGTGATATTATCTAAGGTCTTCAAGGCGTGGGGTTGGCCAGAAAGCTCATTCTGGTTTTTTAGCATCTTATGACAGCACCCTTACGGCAGAGAGTGAAGAGGAACTAAAAAGTCTCTTGATGAAAGTGAAAGAGGAGAGTGAAAAAGTTGGCTTAAAGCTCAACATTCAGAAAACTAAGATCATGGCATCTGGTCCCATCACTTCATGGGAAATAG